>JADRCH010000147.1:226585-262299 GCA_019843965.1 Rhynchomys soricoides | reverse complement strand
CTCTTCTTAATCACAGCCACTTTCTTAGCTCCAGCTAACCAGCATCAACTGTCCCATTAGTCCCTTTTATTCTGGATGATAAAGCCATAGGCACTTGGCCAAAGTTGCTGAGTTCCGCTGCTTGCTAGGGCTGGAACATGGCACCCTTTTTCTATTACATTGTCACGATCTTTCTGTTTTCCAACTCCTTTACTGCCTAAGCTTGGCTGTCCTGGAACTTGCTCTACGGACTGACTTTGAACTCAGAGATCTCCATGCCTGTCTCCTAAGCACTGGGATTAAAGGTGTGTTCTGCCAAGTTGGGGTTTAAGTTTTCCTTCATCTAGAACTTGCTCTGTTCTAGGCTGGCCTTGAACTCAGAGATTTGATTGTCTTTGTCTCCTGGGATTAAAGGCTCCTACTACCCTTCCTGGACCAGAATTTAGCTGGGTGGAATCTTGGCCCAAGGTCACTTCTTCCTTAATTCAATTTGCTGTCTTGAACCCAGGATTCAGATCCACTTCACTTCCTGGTGCCCCTTTAATACTTGAACCATATATTTTTTATTTTTCCTTTCTCAGCTTGCTATGCTTGTTTAAAATGCTCTTCATGAGACTTAACCAGAGAACAAAGTATGATGGGCATTTCTAAGACTTACTTTGTCAGTGCAATTAATCTGAGTCTCTTCACTTTAGCCTCAGGCAGACTCTTCAGACTAGGGCAAAAAGTAGCCACATTCTTTCTCAAAATATCATAAAAACCGTCTCTAGGCCACATGCTGAAGTTCTTCTGCACTGAAACCCCTCGGGCCAGGTCTCCACAGTTCAAATAACTCACAGCAACAAAGTCTTCCATATTCCTACTAGAATAGCCCATTAAGCTCTATTTAAAGCATTCATTCCACTGCTTTCCAAATCCAAATTCCCACAATCCACATTCTTCTCAGCAAAAGCATGGTCAGGCCTATCACAGCAATACCCTACTCCTGGTACCAGCTTCTGTCTTAGTTAGGGTTTTACTGCTGTGAAGAGACACCATGACCAAGGCAAGTCTTATAAAGTTCACTTAATTGGGCTATGCCATGGGTTCAGAGGTTCAGTCCATTATCATCAAGGTGGGAACAGGGCAGCATCCAGGCAGGCATGGAACAGGAGGAACTGAGAGTTCTACATCTTCATCTGAAGGCTGCTAGTAGAAGACTGGCTTCCAGGCCGCTAGGCAGAGGGTCTTAAAGCTCATGCCCATAGTAACATAGTTCCTCCAACAAGACCACACCTCCTAATGGTGCTATTCCCTGGGCCAAGCATACATCAATCATCACACCATGGTGCTTTTTTCCTGCTTCCTCCTCTTTTCTCATGGTATCTGCCTCAGACCCCTGAGCTCTAGAACCAAAGCCTCGCCTACTCTCCTGTAGACATCTTTATTCAACCAACATTTTTAAAATAAGGAATAAGGTTTGCACATCAAAACCTGGCATATATGAGAATTCACTCCTTGAGAGGCAACTAGACCTTGGGATACAGAACTTAGCATTACAATCCATAGTAACAGACCAAACCTCAACACTATGTAAAACTCAATCTACCTCATTTCTAAACAAAACCTTTTCACTAAATGCACTGAATTTAATTGTATTCGCCATTTTGGAAAGCATTACCAGTGGTAAAATGGTAATAAAAAACACTCAATTAGCATTTTCCTTTCTTTTTTTTGTTTTTAAAGATTTTATGTGTATGAGTATTTTGCCTGTATATACATATACCACAAGCAGGCTTGGTGCCACAGATCCCCTGGAACTGGAGTTACAGACAGCTGAGAGCTGCCATGTTGCTGGTGGAAATTGAACACAGGTCCTCTAGAGAAGCAGCCTTTGCTCCTAACCACTGAACCATTTCTTCAGTTCTTCAATTAGTATTTCACAAAATGTACTTCACATGAAATATGTATTATCAGAAATGCCTTTCGAGGGGGCTTGCCTAAAAATACCCTTGGGCTTAGTTCTTCTGTTTAGTAATAGTTAAGTGTTTGTACAGACCATGATAGGCTCAGCATGAAGGTGAGGGCTCTGCCTATTGAAGTCATCCTGGATGTCAGAAACCTTAGCTCAAGTATGTCCACTATCACCTTAGTCAAATATGTCATAGCTTTTTAAATTCATGCCTGACAGGACAAACAGCACTTCTAACTTTCATTGGCCAGACTGACTCACATGGCCATTACCTAACTTGGGTAAAGTCTTTGACACACCTTTGATCTAGGAGACAGGGACTTAAACACTGTGTGTGTGTGTGTGTGTATTCATATATATGTATATAATTTTTTGTATTTCTGTGGGGTGGGGAAGTAGGAGGTGTTTGTAGAATTTCAAGAACAACACGAAGGAATCAGTTTTTTCCTTCTACCCTTTAGGGAAGTAAACTCAAGTCATCAGACAGGTTGCAAGCATCCATATCAACTGAGACACTCACTGGCCCTCAAAGGGTATTTAAATCAGGGCTGCTTCTTCTTCTTCTTCTCCTGCTCCTTCTCCTCCTCCTCCTCCTCCTCTTCTTCCTCCTCCTCTTCTTCCTTCTTCTTTCATGAGGCTCCTTATATAAAGGTATATAAAATAAGTATTAAAATTGAACATTAATAACAAACTATAAATTTATTCAAAACAATTTGTATTAGTCATGGTTCTCTAGAGTCACAGAACTTATGGGTAGTCTCTATATAGTAAAGGAATTTGTTGATGACTTACAGTCTGTAGTCAAACTCCCCAACAATGGTCAGCAACAGCTGTGAATGAAAGTCTGAGGATCTAGCAGTTGCCTAGTCCCACAAGGCATGCAGGTGAAGAAGATCGATCTTCTTTCTTCCAATGTCCTTATGTAGGTCTCCAGCAGAAGGTGTGGCTCAGATTAAAGGTGTGTACCACCAAGTCTGGATCTGGGACTTACTTTGTCCCAGGCTGACCTTGAACTCAGAGATCTCCTTGCCTCAGTCTCCTGGGATTAAAGGCATGTACTACTTGCTTGAGCCTAAGCTTTTCATGGCCACTATGTCTCAAAATCTCCATGCCAAGATCCAGGTCAAAAACTTGTATCTCCCCGCTTCAAGATCAGGATCACATGTGAACCTCCTAATTTTGGATTGTAGTTCACTCCAGATATAGTCAAGTTGACAATCAGAAATAGCCACTACACAATTTTTGCTTACAATTTTTAGATTTTATGTGCATGAGCAAAATCAAGTCATTAGACTGATAGTAAGCACCCTTACAAGCTGAGACACTTTATTGGCCCTCAAAGGGTATTTGTACACTCATGTTCTAGCAACAGTACCCACAATGGCTGCAGTTTCAACACAACCCAAGTGCCCACTTTTGGAGCAATGGATGAAGAAAATGTGGTATACATGCAATAGAATATTCTGCCTTAAAACCAAACGGAATTTTGATACACTACAATGTGACGTTTGAAGACAAATATTTGTATAATTTATTTCTGTGAAGTACCCCAAATACTCAAATTTATGGAAAGTCAATGTTGGTTTCAAGGGACTGGAGAGAGAGGATGAAGGGGGATTAGTGTTAATGGGCACAGAGTTTCAACTGGCAAAGGTAAAAATATCCTGGAGATGGATGGTGCTGGTGTTTGTACAATGTAAATGTACAGACTGTGTACTTGAATATGGTTAAAATGATCCATTTTATGTTATATATTCATCTTTGTTGTGGAGCTGTTTCCTCTTAATTGTAAAATGCTTTCCTTGAAGGAACGGGGTGCTCACATTAACAAGAAACCCACAAGGGGAGAGATGGCTCAGCAGTTAAGAGTACAGAAACAGCCTAGGGAGGAGAAGTGTTTGAATTCCAGCACCCACATGGCAGCTCACAGACAGCAGGGGACCTGATGCCCTCTTCTGGCTTCCACAGACACTGCATGCACGTGGTATACAAATACATATAGACAAACATTCATACACACCAAACATTAAAAGAAACCCGCCAAGACTCAAGAGATCCCTCCCCAAGTTTATTTATTTGACATAGGATCTCACATATCCCAGGCAAATTGGGAGGACCTTTAACTTCTGATCCTTCTGCCTCTTAAAGCTGTGAATACAGCAGTGGGCTGCTTCACCCTGTTCTTTTAAAATATTTTAGTTTTTAAATTTAAAGTCATTTTATGTGTGTAGGTGGTTTGCTTGTTTCTCTGTGTACCACTTATGTGCAATGGCCCGGGAACTGGAATTAGCTGGTTGTTAGCCCCCATATGGGTGCTGGGAATTGAACTCAATTTCTCTGGAAAAGCAGCAAGCTCTCTTAACCAGTGAGCAGCCCCTCTAAGTTTTTGTTGTTTTTTAAAAGACAGGGTCTCTATATATCCCTGGCTATCCTGGAACTCACTATGTAGACCAGGCTGGCCTCAAACAAATTCTTCCTGTGATTGCTTCCCCGGTGCTGGGATTAAAAGGGCGCCCACCACTCCTGGCCCCCTCGTACTTTTAAGATCCAACTTTTGGTTTCCTCAGGATTACTGCTCTTCTATTTTACGAAACATTATATTGTGTTAAACTTCATGCATATAATAAATGGTCACCTCCGTTAATTCTCGAAATTCCATCAGGTTGAGACAGATTCACTGTCTGCAAAATCCTCCAGAGTTTAAGCAACCCCAAGTAATGTGCTTGCAAAGAGCGAATTGCTGGCTTTTCCAGAGAAGGCGCCTCTCTGGTCCCCTCCGATCGCCAAGCACATAGTGTCAGGGGCAATCTCAGACTAAAGGGGTTCGTCTTGGTTTCTCCTGCCGGGCGTGGCCTTACTGCCGACACTCAGGCTGCTACCACAACACTTGGGGTTTGGCTGAGGTAGCTGGAACGTAAGGGCCCGGACTTCTCTAGAGAACAAAGTTTTCCTTGGGGCCCCGCCGGCCCGCCACACCCCGGCCAGAGGCAGTTCTTCCGACTAGGCCTCTGCCGACTCAGCCCGAGCGCTCTCCTCCGTCCCCAGCCCTTCTTTCCCCTCCCCCCGAAGGTGGCGGTTGGTCGCGCGCCTCTATGCCTTTTCCACCCCCTCCGTTAACAAGAGGCTCCAGGCCCTCTGGGATTGGCTGCGTTAAAGGACATCAGCTCTTAGCCTCTTTGATTGGCTGCTATCGCGCGCGATGCAGCCTCTAATTGGCTAGATTAGGGCGCCTGCGCGGCGGGGTTCTCGGTCGCCAGCCATTCCTGTGGAGGACTGCGGGTCGTTCGGACGTTTTGCCTGTCGCTGTAGGAGAGGTCCCGTCTCTCCGAGAAGGCGGTTGCGGCGGCAAAATGAAGATCTTTGTGGGCAATGTCGATGGGGCGGATACGACGCCGGAGGAGCTGGCAGCCCTCTTCGCGCCCTATGGCACGGTCATGAGCTGCGCCGTCATGAAACAGTTTGCCTTCGTGCACATGCGCGAGAACGCTGGCGCGGTGCGCGCCATCGAAGCCCTGCATGGCCACGAGCTGCGTCCAGGTCGCGCGCTCGTGGTGGAGATGTCGCGCCCGAGGCCCCTGAACACTTGGAAGATTTTCGTGGGCAATGTATCGGCTGCATGCACAAGCCAGGAATTGCGCAGCCTCTTCGAGCGCCGTGGACGCGTCATCGAGTGTGACGTGGTAAAAGGTAACGCGGGAGCGCGCTCTGGGGAGGGGACGCGCGGAGCTCTCAGCCTATTAGCCACGCCCCTCACCCTGGGGTTGGTCCTCAGGGTTCGGAATGGTGAGGAAGTGTGCGGGAGCAGGGCCTAAGGTGCTGGGGGCGAGTTGGGTAGAGCCACCTTCTCCCTTGCGGTCCAAGCAACATTCATCAAGTGGGAGGAGTCGGCTCTGGGCGGGTGCAGTGGCCACTGCAAGCCGAAGCCACAGGGCTGGAGACGCGTCACAGATTTGCGAGTGTGCGGGGTTGGGGGGAGGCGCCTTTTCCTAGTTGCATGAGCCTGGCACCAAAAGGGAAGGGCTCCAGCCGTATTATGGACCGGTGAAGATTTCGCCACTTCTCCACTTCCTCTCCAGACATTGGTCAGATCGAGGGAAGAGGGAAAAGGTTGGGTTAAAGCCCCAAGGCTGCTCTGGGGCTCCCTCCTAATGAATGCTCCCAAGCGGAAGGTAGCTGGGCCCTTGGTGGTTTTTCGGGTACGGGTCTTTTAGTATTGTCTGGAATGAGTCTTCTTGTGGGTTTGGGAGGAGCCTCTTCAGAACACCTTTGGCCTTTCAGTATTTGATGGGTTAGCCTTGGCAGTTTTGTGCTTTTTAATTCTGTCCCTCCAACCCCCACTTTGTGTTCGGTTTTACAACTTACCAAGTGGAAGCCCTGGTTTTCTTCGTTTATTTTTGCATGCTAAGCCTCTCCCCAGGTAGCCTTTACTTGCTAAGCTGGTGCCTCAAGGCACAGATATTTTATAAGCTTGGTGAGATTGCAAAGGGGTATGTATTACTCTGGCCTTGGGGGTAGGGGGAACGTTGAGAGGGGCGCGTGAGGTTTCTATTAAACTTGGATTTAACACCATTTATTCAGTTACTACCTTTTATTGCTTGAATAATTCGTAGGACAGCTCACTAGTTTGCTTTTTTTCTTTGCGGAAATGTGTCTTTTTCAGACCCTGTTGATTTTCATAGGTTGGGGTTTTATCTCTTTATCTTTTAAATACGTGTGTGTGTGTGTGTGTGTGTGTGTGTGTGCGTGCGTGTGCGCGCGCGCGCAAGATTTTGTGGGACACCCAGACCAGTGTGGGTTTCACTGTTGAGACTTGGCCCTGTCATTTTCAACAATGCTCCCCGGGAGTGAGGCCCTGTTTATTCCTAGTTCTGCTGCTGTTGTATTCATATCTGCTCGTGCCTTGTAAGGAACTGTGAGGACAGGAACTAAATGTGGGTATAGGTGCTTGCTCATTCTCATCCAAGGCTTCATTTGCAGTTCTGGAAAGTCACATGTTTTGGGCCATTCCTTGTCTTTTCAAAGAGGGGGGTGAAGGGTCATAGGGTGTGCATTCATAGGAACATAATTTTTGTTCTGCCTTAATACTGCATTCTGTTTTCCTCAATTCAGGTTATATCTGGAATCTGACTTTACTGCAAACTTTGAGCAAGCTGTGTGATTTATGGGTTTTTGCTTCTGTTTAGTGTAAAAGAGTGGGAAAGGTTTCAGTTTGGGTACTTGGTCTGTAGAAGTATGGGATAGATGAGCTTTTATGAGAGTCTTGTGTTTAATTGACCTATCTAGTTTCTTTTGTAGTTCTTAGGTAGTCTGGCTAGTAGAGTGGGAGTAGAATTCAGTACCTGAGGGGGACTCCATTGGAACTTGGATGGGTCAGTAAGCTTTTTTTTTTCAGGTAGTAGGCCAGGAATTTGCTTGGGACTGGCAGTAAGTGACAGGGTGGTGGTTGGGAATTTACGTCACATGAGATGTAGAACTCTGTGAGAGAAGGTTATGTGCATGTCTTTCCTTTTGAAAGCATGTTTATAGCAGAACTACACTTTAGGCTGATGACACAGACTCTGTCCTTTGATAGAAGATCTGGTAAGATTTGAACATCTACTGATGCCTATATCTCAATTGGGTGAAAGATTTTAAAGTTGGAAGTGGAATAGAAAAGATTGGCTCTGATTCTATGAATAGCTTACTCACTTTTGGGAGGGGAGGCTGAGGATGGGCATTTGGTTTAGGCTGTCAAGTCTTTGAAAAGTGCAGAAGCTTGATCTTAGACAGGATGGCTAGCTCTGTTTTATTTCATAGGAAAGAAACATAGTCGCTTGGTTACTTGCTCTTTGGTATGATTTGTAGAGCAAAAAAACTCCATAGCAACAATGATAACTATTCTCCACAGCTATATATTACTACTGTACATTCGATGGACAGTTTCAGGAATCACAGGTTTCAAGGGAGGTCTGAAAATCAGAAAAGAAAAATACTCGTTTTGGGGGGGGAGTGACAGCCATTCTTTCTGTATACAGCTTTGTTAAGTTAAAAGTATTTAGTTTTCATTTGGGAAAACTTTTGGTATTCTCTTATTCTTGTTGCTAAAGTGATTAAGGATCTATAACACCATGGAACGTACTGAAAAAAACTTGTTTATGAGACAGTGTTTATCTGTGTAGCTCTGGCTACCCTGGAAATTAGAGATTGCCTGCCTCTGCTTCTCTAGGGCTGAGATTACAGGAGTGTGATATTGCTGGGCCGGGCTTACTATTCTTAATGTAGTGGTTTCTCTGAAGTAGTTCTCCAGGCAAGTGGGTCTTTGGAATTCTTCAAAGTTTGATTCTTCATTGTCCCATCAGTCAACTGGCTTTTGAGTGTCTTTGACAGGTCTGAGTTTGGCTACTTACTGCGATGAGACTTAGGTCTCATTAACTAGGTAACTTAGACTCCCTGGGCTTCTACTGAACTACATCTTCTGTGCTTGTGCACAATTCCCCCTCCCCCATTAGACCTATTTTATGTGTACGAATGCCTGCGTTTATGTATGTGTATTACATGTATGCTTGATGCCCACAGAGGTCAGAAAAGGTTGTCTGATGTCCTGGAATTGGAGGGATGGTTGTGAGCCACAGGGTTGAGTGCTGGGAACAGATTCTTTGTTCTCTACAACAGCTACAGGTGTTCTCAAAGGCTGCATCTTTCTAGTCTGCCTTCCCATTTTGAAACAGTGTCTTATATGTCCAAGCTGAACTTACTATGTAGCTGAGGATGGCCTTGAAGTCCTGATCTCAATTGCTTCTACCTCCTTTTTTCTTTTTTTCCCCCATGCAAAAGAGAGATTTATTTTCCATCTTGTCAGGTTGACCTTCAATTAATCCCTCAAGGGGAGTGACTAGAAGGCCTGCTTCTACCTCTTATGAGCTGGTTGGTATTTCAGGTGTGTACCCACCATGTCCAGCTCACACTTCCTTCTGATATCAGGCTTAGAAACTTAACTTCCTGATAGAACAATTTCCTGATAGAAAATGACTATATTTGAAACAGGCCTTCCCTCATTAGAGCTCATTTGGGTAGTTATTTAAATTACTCATTTAAAAGTACTGTTCCTCTTTCCCCTCTCCCTTTTTCCTCCTCTCCCCCTCGCTTGCTTGCTTGCTTATTTATTTGTTTGTTTGTTTGTGGTGTGGTGGTGCGGTCAAATCAAGGGTCTTATACTTGTCATATATACACTATCCAGTTCTTAGATCTTTTTTCATTGTTGCTGTGGTCCCCCACCAGCCAGGGTCTCACTGTGTAGTACTGGCTGTTGTGGAATTCACTGTGTATAACAGGCTGGTCTCGAACTCACAGAGATCCACAAGTGCTGGGATTAAAGGTGTGTGCCACTATAATCAGCCAGTTCTTAAATCTTAATTTTCTGATTTGCCACTTGTTTTATTTTTTTATTTTTAAAAAATTTATTTATTTTTTTTTAAATATAGGAGTGCTCTGTCTGCATGTACAACTACATGTCAGAAGAGAACTCATCCCTTTTATAGATGGATGTGAGCCACTATGTAGTTGCTGAGAATTGAACTCAGGACCTCTGGAAGAGCAGCTAGTGTTCTTAATCATTGAACCAGCTCACCACTTATTTTAAATTTTTTTTTTCTTCTGGAGACAGTACCTTGCTGAGTAATCTAAGGTTGGCATCCAATCTCTGGTCCTCCTTGGCTTTCCTCCTGATTGCTACCATATGCTGGGTAGCACTTGGTCTTCTAAACTCAAAACCAGGTATAAGATGTAAATGGGATATCTAATTTCTCTTGTAAACCCATTGAAATTTTTGTTAGGTGTTTTTCCTCATTTTTTAATAGAATGGTAAACAGATAGGTGGTCATGGTGGTACATAGGATTTATTTATTATTTTTTTATTATGTGTATATGTGGAGTCTAGAAGTAGAGGGCATTAGATCCCTTGGAATTATTATAGGGAGTTGTGAACCACCTGATAGGGGTGAACAGTACATGTTCTTAACCACTAAGCCATCTCCAGCTCCCATTGCATGCCTTTAATTCCAACATTTGGGAGTCAGGCAGATCTATGTGAGTTGGAGGCTAGTCTTGTCTAGAAGAGAGAGAGAGAGAGAGAGAGAGAGAGAGAGAGTGTGTGTGTGTGTGTGTGTGTGTGTGTGTGTGTGTATTTATTTCTAGGACAGCCAGAGCTACATGAGGGAGAAAAAACATCAAGAGAAAATAAGGTTCCTTTGTCCTTCACAACAGTGTTTGTCTCTTTCTACCTTACCTTCCTTCCCCATCAATTTTTGAGCTCTAGTTAATCTTGATGTTTTCTCTTCATTTTGAGTGGGTGTTTCTGTTTGTCATTACATTCTTCTGGATGAGGGCAAGTTCAGCCTTTTAAGAATATTTACGTATTTATTTATGTACTTATTTTGAGGCAGTGCCTCACTTTGTAGTTCTTGCTGGTCTCTAACTCATCTTCTGTCTACCTCACCTCCTGAGTGCTGGGGTTCTTTGTAGGCAAGCTTTATCATTCCTGGAAGAAAACTTATACCGCTACTAGTTTTAGCTGATTCAACCCAAAGTGGAGCAATCAAAGGACAATTGAAATGTCCAGTGGCTGGATGAAAGCTTTACCTTTCACAATTGGGGTCATTGAAGACTATCATTTGTTGAATTAGGAGCATCAAACTTGGCACCCCCCCCCCCCTTTTTTTTTAAAATTAAGCCAGGCATAGTGCTCCACACCTTTAAATCCAGTACTTGGAAGGCAGAGGCAGGGGAAAATCTGTGATTTGGAGACCAGCCTGGTCTACATATTGAGTTATAGGACAGCCAGAGCTGCATTGTGAGAGCCTGTCCCCACAGAAAGTTAGATTATTTCGTGGGTATGAATATGTCTGCCTGCATGTATGTGCCTACACAGGTCAGAAGTGAATGTGGGATTTTGGGGAACTGGAGTTATATGTAAGTGGTTGTGAGCCTGCCTGTGGGTGCTGAGAACCAAGCCTGCATCCTGTGTAAGAGAACCAGTGCTCTTTACTACCGCTGACCCAACTCTCCCACCTCATTTTGTCCTTTTAACATGGTAAGCAGCTTTCAGGTTAAAATGTGGCATTATGTTTTATTAGAGATTAGAAATAACATTTTTCTAGGGAAGTAAACCTCTGGTTAGTTTAGGTTTGAAGACCTGTCTCACTCCATTATCGTCCTACGTCCATTTAGACCTCACAAGGCATTTCTGTCTTCTTATTTGAACCTTTAACTTGAGGTTGGTAGGATAAATTTTTCCAGTGGGGAAATAAATGGAAAGTTCTCTAAGGTCACCTAAATAGTCAGTGGTGAATAGACCTAATAAAGCTGGGGCTTTGAGTTTCTAGCCCAGGATCATTTACATTATACTGCACTTGGCTTTTGTCTTGTATTTCTTTGGAGGTTGTATTGTCCTCAAATGCTGGAGATGACTTGTTCTATAGGAACAGCTGAGATAAGGCATGTCAGAATAAACGTCCTAAAAGTAGGGTACTTGTTTGGAGGCCTTTGGATGTCATTTCCAATAATCTGTTTTATAAAATTGAATTGTATAGTCCATCCAGATAACTTTTTATTTCTTAAATTGATATGACAGAGATTGGATCCTAGCTCTTGAATGCCTTAAAGTAGCCACAGGTCCAAATGAAGTTAAGTGCAGAGCCTTATTTCTCAAAACAGGTTCCTACCATTGCTCTTCAGATTTGCTGATGGCACTATGTTTTTCCCTATGTTGTAAGTGATTTAGCATTCTCAGATCAATATCATGTCTTTGACTTTTCTCCCAACATAAGTTACTCAGGTCTTTAGTGAGAGAGCCTAGGTAGGTGGCTGGTGGTATTACTCAGTCATGAATTTCTGCCCCTCCCAAAACGTGCCACTTATGGTTATCCTGAAAAAGCAGTAAACAGTCTTCTAAGGGGAAGGTATTCTTCTGTCCCTTAAAGAGGAAATAGAGGAAGTAATGTGGGCTTATATCTATTCTCTTATCTTACTGACACACTCATAGATTCTTTCTTCTCTCTAAACTAACATTTTTAGTCCTATTACACAGACCTGTCCATGGACTTCTCAGGATAAAGACTGATGAAACAAAGGGGCATGGAAGAGCTAGCTGGGCTTTGTTCCTGACATTGATTTATAGCAGCTCCATAAAATCATTGACCATGCTTGCCTGAAAGAGAAGACAATGTTTTTTTCCTCACAGAATTATTGAGACTTCTGTGTATGATGTGACCGTTGAAACTGGAAAGTAATGTGAAAGGGGACAGTTACATTGGCGGAATTTGTGAATGCTTCTTGTAGTCATTCTGCTTTTACTAAATTGCACCTAGACTGAGAAGTGAGTCATGCCAAAATGTGAGTGGTTTCTAGTGTTTTACGCTCTTAGCTTTAGAGGTGAGCGGTAAGCAGTGTTAGATGTGCTTGAATTGAGAAAACCAAGGAACTGAGTCATCTAGGAATACTTTTTGTGTGTTTGCTGGTTTATATTTATAGAAGCTGTGAAGATTTTTATCCTGAGTTGTAGTTCATCTTTGCTTTTCCTTTTCTCACCAGAAAGTTAGTTGGTTGTGGTGGCAGGGGAACAGAGAAGGCTAACAATAAAGATGACTGCTTGAAACAGTCAGTTTTGTTACACATCAGCCACGCTTCATGGCATACTCACATAGAGGAGGGTTTAGAGAGACCTGGATGTAGCTGGCAACAGCTGGGTGCTGTTGTGTGTCCAGTTTGGGACCCAACGGGTAGCATGCCCTGCCCCCCTAATTGCTAACCCTCTGTCTGCTGCTTTATCAGACTACGCGTTTGTTCACATGGAGAAGGAAGCAGATGCCAAAGCCGCCATCGCGCAGCTCAACGGCAAAGAAGTGAAGGGCAAGCGCATCAACGTGGAACTCTCAACCAAGGGGCAGAAGAAGGGGCCTGCCCTGGCTATCCAGTCTGGGGACAAGACCAAGAAACCAGGGGCTGGGGATACAGCATTCCCTGGAACTGGTGGCTTCTCTGCCACCTTCGACTACCAGCAGGCTTTTGGCAACAGCACTGGTGGCTTTGATGGGCAAGCCCGTCAGCCCACACCACCGTTCTTTGGTCGCGACCGCAGCCCCCTGCGCCGTTCACCTCCTCGAGCCTCTTATGTGGCTCCTCTGACGGCCCAGCCAGCCACCTACCGGGCCCAACCCTCAGTGTCTCTGGGAGCTGCATATAGGGCCCAGCCTTCCGCCTCTTTGGGTGTCGGCTATCGGACTCAGCCCATGGCAGCCCAGGCAGCTTCTTACCGTGCTCAGCCCTCTGTCTCCCTTGGGGCCCCATACAGGGGTCAGCTGGCTAGCCCTAGTTCCCAGTCTGCTGCAGCTTCCTCGCTTGGCCCATATGGTGGAGTCCAGCCCTCAGCCTCAGCCCTTTCCACCTATGGGGGTCAGGCAGCTGCAGCTTCTTCGCTTAACTCCTATGGGGCTCAGGGATCCTCCCTTGCTTCCTATGGTAACCAGCCATCCTCTTATGGCGCCCAGGCTGCCTCTTCGTATGGGGTTCGTGCGGCTGCTTCTTCCTATAACACACAGGGAGCAGCTTCTTCCCTAGGTACCTATGGGGCTCAAGCAGCCTCCTATGGTGCCCAGTCTGCAGCCTCCTCACTAGCTTATGGAGCCCAGGCAGCCTCTTACAATGCCCAGCCCTCAGCCTCTTATAGTGCCCAGTCTGCCCCATATGCTGCACAACAGGCTGCTTCTTATTCTTCCCAGCCTGCTGCTTATGTGGCACAACCAGCCACAGCTGCTGCCTATGCTAGCCAGCCAGCTGCCTATGCTGCACAAGCCACTACCCCGATGGCCGGTTCCTATGGGGCTCAACCAGTTGTTCAGACCCAGCTGAATAGTTATGGGGCTCAAGCATCTATGGGCCTGTCAGGCTCATATGGAGCTCAGTCTGCTGCTGCGGCTACTGGCTCCTACGGTGCAGCAGCTGCTTATGGGGCACAGCCTTCTGCCACCCTGGCAGCTCCTTACCGCACTCAGTCATCAGCCTCATTGGCTGCTTCCTATGCTGCCCAGCAGCATCCCCAGGCTGCTGCCTCCTACCGTGGCCAGCCGGGCAGTGCCTACGATGGGACAGGCCAGCCGTCAGCAGCCTACCTGTCTATGTCCCAGGGGGCAGTTGCCAACGCCAACAGCACCCCGCCGCCCTATGAGCGTACCCGCCTCTCCCCACCCCGGGCCAGCTACGACGATCCCTACAAAAAGGCTGTCGCCATGTCGAAAAGGTACTGTATGCCCCCCCGCCTCAGCCCCCAGCTGGGGCTTAGGGCAAGGGGCTGAGGTTGGCATGGGAGGGAAACAGGAGCCATTGGCCCCTCCCTTGGTCTTACTTCTGTGGGATGTCCAATGGTCATGAGGGTGAGTGTCTGAACATTTCTGGCCATTGGAATTCAGGTGGAGCATAGTGCTCAGCCTGGGGTGATACCAACAAACCTAGGGCCAAGAAACATTTCCATTCTAGGATAGCCTGATGAACCCATGGAGCCACTTTTTGCAGGATTGGCTCATAGATTTTTCCCACTGTCTGAAGGATCCTTAAACTCATTCCCTTGTTCTGGTTTTGGTGGGATGGATGTGAAAGAAAGTAGTCCTTTTGGCACTCACTGACTGAAGGCAAACTTATGAGCTGCGTCCACTCTGAGAAGTTGGGGTCCCTACTTTCGTCCGTCGTTCTGTTGATAAACCAAGGTCTTTTTGTTCAGGGCCCATGAATGGGAATAATTTGTTTGGGGATGTAGGCCAGAATTCACCTTGGCTGGTTTGGAAGGGTGAGCTTTAGCAGAGGGCTTGGTTTCCCACTGACTTGAAGAACCCAGGTTGATTTCTTGGCCTGGATAGGATGATGAGCCTTCTGACAGGGAAACCAAACTGTTTGAGACAAATCTGGTATACCCTCCCTGTCCCCAATGGCATCTCCCCTAGGCCTACCTGGAGCCCTCCCCTCAACTGTCTCATTCACCAACTGTCTTCTTCTCTCGACTAGGTATGGTTCCGACCGGCGTTTAGCCGAGCTCTCTGATTACCGCCGTTTATCAGAGTCGCAGCTTTCGTTCCGCCGCTCGCCGACAAAGTCCTCGCTGGATTACCGTCGCCTGCCCGATGCCCATTCAGATTACGCACGCTATTCGGGCTCCTATAATGATTACCTGCGGGCAGCTCAGATGCACTCTGGCTACCAGCGCCGAATGTAGGGCCATCCTGGGGATGGGGCACCACAGGAAGGGAGAGAGAGGAAGAGGTAGGGTAGGGTGCAGACCCAGGTTATCACCACCCTCTCTCATACCTCTCCCATTGGTGGCTTTTCATTCCCTCCCTCTATCATGTGGGCCTTCCCCAGGACAGGACCCTTTTGTTGTTGGCAGTAACCTGCTTTGTTTCTTTGCCTCAGCAGCACATCTTGCTACTGGCTTTAGACCTGCGGTTTTCCCTCTACCCAGCCATCTCCCCAGAATGGGAATTTCTTTTATATTTTTATTTTTTTCCTGGCTCCCTTTTATTTTTGTGCGCGATACTTCGGTTGTTTGGAGGTGATACAACCTACAGCTGAGGTCAGGCGGTGCGTTTTTCTTTTTAGATGTTAGGGAGGCCAGGAAAGGGTTGCTTTAACCATTTCCTATGTGCCCAGCTATGCCAGCAGTCCAGGGGGCCCTGACTGTCCTTCTGTAGAGACTGTTGAGACTTGAGATCCTGTTGGGACAGTCAGTTGGTATGTGTCCAAATCCCTGCTTACCACTGATGTTTTAGCTGATGGTGACTGGCATAGTCCCAATTCCCTATCTCCCCAAGTAGGTGGTGTTAGAAATCTTAATTTTTCCCCTCTCTTTTGTATGGACTACAAATAAAACTTGGGGCGATTCGTGGTTTGGAAACCTGGTTGTCATTGTCTTGATTGCACTGTCAGGTGAGTCAGTTTGACATCCAGGAAGACGTGACAGCTAGAAGAAAGGCAGCCTGAAGACCCAGAGTGGGTGTGGAGAGGTGCTTGGATGTGGGGAGTGGAACAGTTCCCTGGTAACCGGTGGAACTGAGCTCATTGTCATCTTAAATAGCATGCCATCTTTGGGACTGGAGAGTTCAGACCAAGTGGTTGGACTTTTTCAGCAATCAATTTTAGTTGATCACATCAAAATTCAGTAAACAGTGCCCATTTCCTCTGCTTATGTTTGACCAATGTCCCTGATTCCCCCCCCAGTTCAGGAAAAAACAAAATAAAACAAAAGCTACAGTCCAGTGGGATGGTTCTGGCTGCGATCTAGCTGGAATGGGTGGTGGGCTGCTGCAATGCTTACAAGGCTAATGAATCCTTCAGGCAGTGGGCTTGAGGGAATGTTGAGCATGGGAACTGGGAGAGGAGCTATAGTGGGGTGGGAGTGATATCACTGTCTGGTACTGCCCTGTGGTTGGAGAAATGAGGAGCGAGGGATTTGAAGCATTATGGGGTGTTCTGGCAAATCCTGGTGCTTTGCCTGTTGAACTTCACCACACACGGAGCATCCTTCCTGTGTCCTGCCAAGCTCAGTCATCACAGCACCTGAGACTCCTTTTCCCTGTCTGCATCTGTTATGGTTTTTAGGTGTGTTCTTGCTGGGTTTCTATTTGAAGGTGTTACAACAGACATATTCTTGAAAAGGGGATGGGGGTGCAAACATTATCAAGTAGGGATGCCAAGGTTGGGTGAAGAGTCCAGAATTCTTTTTATATACTTTTGGGTGGAAGACCTGGGTGGTTTCAATCAGGGATAAGATGGAGGCATGAACCTGGTGGGTAAATGAAAAAAGACTGGTTGAGTGGATGATAACTGAAACCTGATAGTCCTTGGGGAAGGGTGCTTCAGAGGCAATTTTTGGGTCTTGCTGAAGGAAGATGCCTTAGCAAAAGGGTGTGTGTGTGTGTGTGTGTGTGTGTCTCCTTCATTGGCTTCATATGAACTTGGCTGTGACAGTAGCTTGCCCCAGATGTTTTCTTCCTTCTGTCCATCATGTAAAAATGCCTCAAAATTATGAGTTCTTTCTTGTGGTTAAGTGAGGTAAATCTCAGGCGGTGTAGGGTCAGAAATCTTTTATTTGCTTCTCTTCTCTGCTCATTGCCTCGCCTTCAGGTGCTTTGCTCATTTTCATTCTTTTGCAGGACGGGGTAGAATGGGAGGCTAGGTTTCTTAATATTTTCTCTGTGGTGATAGAATGACTTGAGGACCAAGATACAGACTTGGCATGACTGGGGGAATAGAGGGCTGAGTGTAGGCTGGGATTGTATTTGCAGTATTTCTTTGTCCTGTTCCTTTCCAGTTCTTGTTCTGCCACAGTCACAGTTCCATGGTTCCTGCAAAAAACCCAAATACCACCACCAAACCAACCAAATAAATCCCTCTGCTCCCCAAACCAGCTTACTATGTTTTCAGGGCCAATGTTGTTGCTCTTTATTGCAGTCCAATAAATTGGATCACTCTGCCAGCCACCTGTCAGTCCTATGCCTTGTTGCTTCAGCCCTTGGGATTCCCACTCAAGCCAGAAGAAGCTATAGAGCTAAATCATTTTCACTTTCCTTTCTCTTGCAGATTGTTTAAAAACATCTTTTTATTTAAATTACCCACCTGTGTTAATTCTATAACCTACTCATACTTTGCTTTTTATAGATTTCTGAGTTTCAAGTTCTTCTAGCTTGGGGAGGTTGGGTTTGGTGAGTGGGAGGACAGAAATGTAGTGAGTGTTTTGGGGATCCATGCTTTTATCGTTCCTTCTGGTCATTCAGCTTCTGCACAGCACTTGTATGCCTTGGCTGTATTGGAGAAGTTGTTGGTTTATCCCGAACAGTACTGTATAGAGGCTTCTAGCCTTGTCAGTCGCTCTCCTCTGAGGGTTGGCTTTTTAAAAAATTCTTTTGGGTTGCCTGCGGCTCCATTTCTTGCAATAGAGATAATGAGACTATCTATGAGGAGCCAGTCTCTATAGGGGCTACATGCTTCTAATTCTGTCTCTGTATACAACCCTCTCATCCCTCAGCTGTGTCAAAAGACCTTGCACATCTGTTGGTCCTTCAGGCATTTTGTCCTATCAAGCCAAGTCAGTGGACAACAGAACAGCATGAATGCATAAAGTCATAGTGAAAACATGGTCACTAGATTTATGGACTAGTTTTATTTTATTTGTAGTTTTTGTTTTTATTTTATTTTATTTTTTGAGGTCTGTCTGTGTAACAGTACTGGTTGTCCTGGAATTTACTATATAGACCAGATTGGCTTCAAACTCTGAGATCTGCCTGCCTCTGCCTTCTGAGTGCTGGGATTAAAGGTGTAAGCCTCCACTCCTGGATGGACTAATGTTCTTTAATAGAAGTTTGGATAATAGAGAAGACAGCACATGGGAAGCTAAATATTTATCTAAATTCTAATCTAAAATGTTAAATGAGAGTTTTCAGAAGAAAATTTCTTAAAATTGATTTCAGGTCTAACTCTGAGTCATTTGAAACTGTGGGAAGCTTGAGATGGCAGTACTTGGGGAGCTTAGTCTTGTTAACTAGCGAAAAACTTGAGAATTCTTTAGCAAGACTTGCCTCTGGTTTACTGAATTTGAATGCTGGCTCTCTGCTGCCTCTTAGCTGTATGATGATTGACAGTCAGTACTTCTGCCTCATTTTGTCAACCAGCTTTTTCCTTTTTAAATTTGAGATGGTATCATTATGTGTAGCGGTGGCTGGCCTGGGATTTAATATGTAGATCAGGCTGACCTTACACTCAACTGTCTGCCTGACTCTGTCTCATGAGTGCTGTAATTAAAGGTATGCACCACCATAATCAGCTTTTTCTTTTATTATATATTTTTTTATTTTATTAAGACAGGGTCTTCTGTGTCAGGTTGTCTTCCAGCTGAAGATGATCTTGAAATTAGATTTTTCTGTCTTCACATCCCAAGTGCTAGTATTATTGGCAATACCACCATGCCCAGTTTACGTGGTGCTCCGGATTTGAGTGACTCTAGGAACTCCTGCATGTTAGGAAACATTCTACCAACTGATTGTATCCTCAGTTCCTTATCTGACAATGATCATGGTTCTAAGTATTGCTTAAACGTCTTTTTTTTTTTTTTTTAAATTAATGGGCTCAGAAATTTAAAGAGGTGATACTTTTATGACCAAAAAATCCCCCCCACCCCTGACAGGGTTTCTCTGTGTAGCCCTGTCTGTCCTGGAAACACATTTTAGACCAGGCTGTCCTCCAACTCTGTCTGCTTTTGCCTCCCAAATGCTGGGATTAAAGGTATGGGCTGCTACTGCCTGGTTAAAAATAATTTTTATATGTTAATGTTCATCGACACAAAAAACATTACCCCTCTTGTAATTATTATTGTAATAGTTGTGTTGGATGGGGTGAATGAGCACATGACAAGTGATGGATTTATAGTCAGGTATTCAGTCTCATCTCAGGGCTACAGAGATAACTCATTGGTTTAGAGTGCTTTCTGCTCTTGGCTTTGGTTCTTTGAACCTATTTGGCAGCTCAGAACAGCCCTTAATTCCAGTTTTAGAGCGTCCAATGCCCTCTGCAGGCCTGGTACCTGGTGCACATAAATTCACTCAGGCTTTCATGCATACACATGAAAAGACATTAGAAGGTCTGGGAACACCAAGAGGACCTGGTGAGGTGTGTGTTGTGCAAAGGACTTGGGATATAGGTATATAGGTATGAATACAGCACGTACAAGTCACACAAAAGTTTGAATTTTTGTTATGAGGGGTACATAGCCATTATTTAAGCTCCTAGATCACACCAGTTTTGGTGCTCCCCCTTTAGTATGTGTCCTAGGATCACATTCTTTGCTTACCGAAAATAAAGTTTACAGTACCATAAGAGAAGTCTGAATGTAAGGGGATCGAGGTGGCATGGCTGGCAGCAGGATTGGAGCTGGCACGCTTGGCTGGGGTTATTCTTTTGATTCCTGTGACCATCTTTGAAGGATACTGGCTTTTAATTTGAACCTTTGTCGGACTTGTAACTCATTTCTGGACCAGGAGCCAGTTACTTTTAGAAATGTAAATTATTAGATGAATGGTTCATGCCCCACAGAGGCTAAGGTAGGAGGATCCTGAGTTTGAGGTCAGATAAGATGTATCTAAGAATTTTTTGTTCTGTTGCTGGGGAATAAACCCAAGTCCTCGCTAGGCAGTCATTCTTATTCTGTTACTGAGGTATATCCCTATCCCTGACAGTCAAGATGATTTTTAAAAATATTTCAGGATAGTGAGGAGGCTCAGTCTGTAGGTGGGGCGATGGGGTAAGATAAAGAATTTGAATTAGGTGCCTTAATTTTTTAAAGTGAAAACACCAAGTTTGCATAGTTGTGAATAACCTATGTTTGAGTAAATAGACATCAAGATGAAGATACATAGTTAACCTCTTTACCTAAGGCTTCATTTTGCTGCATTTGTCAAAGTTACGATAAAAAAGCCACTTTTGATCACCAGCTTCTTGTTTTGAAGAGATTGGAAAGTTGCTCGAGGTGATGCAGGGATAAAAGTATGTTTACAGCACCGATCTTGTTCTCCTTAGCACTGAGGTTCAAACAGGGCCTCAGATTAGGGAGTGCCCTTATGAGATAGAACCTTTTCAGCCAGCAGCATATCGATGTTACTGAAAATTCAGTCCCTTCCTTATGGTTATCAAAAAGTTATCTCACACATTAGTTTCTTAGTTAACAAGTATTTGTGTGTCTTTCATGTTACCAGGGTAGTTCTAACATTGGGGTCATATAGGGAAAATGAACAAGATAGAATTTCAAATGATAGTAATTATTTGCAAAAGTAAATAGAAGTCAGGGTCCATGCCTTTAGATGGAGTGGCCAGTAAGAAAATTGAAGAAAGAATATTCTATTCTGCATAGGTAGGGACAATAAAGCCAGTCTATCTGGAGGGCTGGTAGTAAACTAAGACAGAATGTAGCAAGAACCTGGATGGGTAGATTTGTTAGTCTACAAACAAGGTTGAATCTCCCTCCCCATTTTCCTTTTAGACTGGCTTTGAACTTGCTATATAGACCAGTCTAGCATTTAACTCATGTGCTGGTATTGTCTGGCTCAACTATGATAGATTTTTAAAACCAAGATTATTTCCATTTGGAGGTTGGTCATAGGGTGAGGTCTGGTGGTCTTGTCTGCACGTTGGCGGGAATTGTGATCCCTTGAATTGTTACCAGACTGTTCTTCAAACCTGTAGAGATTGTAGTTTAGTGCTCTTATTTGCTATTGCACACACACACACACACACACACCCCGAGGAATTTCAGCATAAGAAAACTTAGATGATTAAACTGAGAAAATGATTTCTGTACCTTATGCATTTCTGGGTGCATATTGAGATGTGGTTATGCATGTTAAACCCCTCAGAAAGGGCCTGTACAGGACATTAGAATTTTGTTTTATTACTGATCTCAGGTGGCTTTTACTCAGTCTCAGGTGCACCAGAATGAAATGAACCTTGGCCATATTTAATGTCATATTGTGACTTTTTAAAGAGACCTATTTCCCAGCCTTAAATTGACTAATTTTCTGCTACTGAACCCATTATTTTCTGTCTCTGCGTTTTGTTTGCCTTGTTTTTCTTTTGTGGCAGTTTTGGGTGGTAGTATGCTCTATTTGTTATTTTACTCCTGATCATCCTGTTGTCATGACATTCCCCTGCTTTCCACCTGTTAAGTTCTCCATTAAGCACCTTTCCCTTTTATCTCCATCTTCAAAAGCTGCTTTGCAAAGGGTAAATGACTAAAGTTGCTTGCTCAATGAGTATGGAATTATGTGAAGCAGCCAGCGGGTGAAAAAAATGTGATGAGAGGGAATTGGACCCTGTGAAGAATGTTCGTTTGTACTTGTTTACAGCTGTTGTCACAAAGCCTTTTTTCCAAGGTCAGTTTTAGGGAGTTTAAACTTAACAGTTTTGGCTAATGGCGCCCAATAAAACCGAACAAAACCAAACTTTTGCTGTTCCCGTTTTTTTTTTTTTTTTTGTTTTTTTTTTGTTTTTGTTTGTTGTTGTTGTTTCTTCTCTTGGCAGGGTGAAGTTGGGGTGGGGGTCAATTTTCAGTGTCCGTGTTTCAAAACTTTTTGGGGAGGTGGGAGACTGTTTCCTAGAGGGAACTTTAACCCCAGTACCTCCTAGGTCTCTGACCAGCCTATTGTTTGGGCCATTATACCGTTATCGAAGCTGGATTCACCGACTGTTTTAGAGTTTTTAAATTACCTACAGATACTTTTAATTTCGGGGTAACTTTGGAACTCAGAAGGACTAAATTGGAAATTGCCAAAAGTAGGGGTTGATTGTAGGGGTGGGAGCTTGATTATTTTTTGCGGAAGGTCTGTGTAGGTTGCACGGATACAGCATCCATGCTGCTGGGCGTGGTGGCGCTCAGTTGGAGAGGGGTGTGGAATCATGGATAGAGGACTTGAATCCTGTCAGGGTGTGCACGTGTAAGTGGCAAAATGTGAAAGCTTAACAAAGTTGGAGCCACGAAGCTACAGATTGCCACACTGAGGCACCTTGCTCTTTCAGCCTAATGGCTGGCCGCTCTTCGAAGAATTCCGCGTTCGTAGCTCCTCCCTCAGATGGACCTCTTGCCCAATCAAGTGGCTTCGGTTTCACTAGGCTGGGTGCTCATTGGCTTTCGTATAAAAGCTCCGGGTTACTGACGTTTCCACCTCTTCCTGGCCTCTCAGGTAATTGGCGTTCCGGGTAACCAATCAGGAAGAGGATCTCTGGGAACGCCAGCCTTTTACTTTACCGAACGGCCAATCCGGTGGGTAGGTTCACCCCTCTTTCTACCCAGAGTCACTGCTGTGGCCGCCGCCATTTTAGCGTTTTGTCAGAGCCGTCGGAGCTGCAAGGAGGAGGAGGACCTGCAATTTCCATGCGGTGAGAGACTCCACGTTCTTCCACTGTGTCTTTGCTCTGTTAAAAACTTACCTGGCTTCCTTGGGCATCAGGGTTGTCCTAGTGGGATCGCGGTGTGCGCACCCGTCCCTGAGAGCCGACATCGGTCCTCGACTTAGTGCGGTAAGCCTGTAGCAACCTTCCTCCAAGTCCCCATCCCCTACCCTCCGGAATACCTTTCTTTTGTACATCTTACCTTCTGATTTGCTCAGTCTCCTTCTTTGGGGTTTCCTCCTAGATAACTCTTAGATTTAGATGAGAATCTCTCGTGCCCCGGGGCATTGTTGCCTCCTTACCAAACTGTAGCACCCATCTATGACCAGTTTTTCTGTAGGAGCCTGTAATGACGTGCCCCCAAAGGATTTCCCCTACTCGGGCACTTTCTGTATTTCCCATGCTTTTTATCTGGTTAATCCCAGAATTCACTCCTCCGAGTGAAATTCCTGAACGTAGTTACTGTAAGGCCCACTTTTCCGGAAATGGTTGCTAAGAGAGGAAGAGCTAATTTGAAGTAATTATAATTAGCAAGTCTAGTAGTTAGAATCTTGTTTTCTAATGTCACCACAGTGGGTAGCTTCTCAGTGCCTGTAGCTTTTTATTTAATGCTCAAAATTTACGCTTAGAGCGTTATTGCTTGTCTGAGGCAGGGGATGTGTAACTCAGTGGCAGAATACTTGCCTATAATGTACTGCACTGTAACTTTGATCCTCAGCACCACACCACAAAATCCCCTTTGTCTACAAAAGTCTGCCTTGTTTTAGTATTCCTCTTTTATAGAACATCTTGTGAGGAATAGAAGCAGGTTCTTGTTGAAATCCCCATTCGTTATTGTTTGGAGATGTGAGAGCATGTCTGTAGAAGAAAACTTTTGGGACTGTGTGCTAAAGTGAAAGGAGATGATGGGAGCCATTTATTTATTTATTTGTTTGTTTTGTTTTTCAAGACAGGGTTTCTCTGTATAGCCCTGGCTGTCCTGGAACTCAACTCTGTAGACCAGGCTGGCCTCCAACTCAGAAATCTGCCTGTCTCTGCCTCCCAAGTGCTGGGGATTAAAGGCATGTGCCACCACTGCCGGCCATTTATTTATTTATTTGAGGTTTTATTTATTTATTTATTTATTTTTTAAGATGTTATGGACTTGAGGTCTTCCCTTAAAAATCTTGTTTCTTTACTTGCAGGCTGTGTGGAGATGGTGAAACTGTTCATTGGAAACCTGCCCCGGGAGGCCACAGAGCAGGAGATCCGCTCACTCTTCGAGCAGTACGGGAAGGTGCTGGAATGTGACATCATTAAGAACTATGGCTTTGTGCACATAGAGGACAAGACGGCCGCTGAGGATGCCATACGCAACCTGCACCACTACAAGCTGCACGGAGTGAACATCAATGTGGAAGCCAGCAAGAATAAGAGCAAAGCTTCAACCAAGTTACATGTGGGCAACATCAGTCCCACTTGTACCAACCAAGAGCTTCGGGCCAAGTTTGAGGAGTACGGCCCAGTCATCGAATGTGACATCGTGAAAGATTATGCCTTTGTACACATGGAGCGGGCAGAGGATGCGGTGGAGGCCATCAGGGGCCTTGACAACACAGAGTTTCAAGGTGAACCACTCTCTTTTGGTGGAGTGCTCAGTACAAGGCTGTTAGGCGAATTGGATGAGAAAAGGAAGGAATTGGGATGGAAGGATTTTGCTGGCTGATGAAGGATGGGTGATACACTTGAACAAAAGTTTTTGTTTATTCATTTATTTGTGTGTGACAGCATGCCTGTGGAGGTCAGAGGGCAACATGGCTGAGTTTGTTCTCTCCTACCATGTGGGTCCCATGGATGGAACTCAGGTAGTTAGATGACAATGGATTCTTTACTCCTTGAATGAATCCACTGACCCTCAATCTCTTTTTTTGTGAAGCCTTCAGAAACAATGCAAGAAATGTGCGACAAATTCCATAAAATGGGGAATGATGTCTAGAGGGGGAAAAAAGCTTGATTTTTATTTTGTGCCTTTTAAGGCTTTGAGCCTGTTTTGAAATCCTCTCTGAAGACTTGGTCTGCTGTCCCCACCCACCCCCCGATTGTGGTATTAGAGCACATTGTAAAGTGCTTCCCTCTGGTTTTATTGGCTCAACACAGCATCACCATTGTGTTGCACTTGATAGAGGAAGATCAGGAGAAAACAACACTTTAGGGACAGAATTCTGGGTTGAGCTTACCCTCTTGTCTCAGTTCTTTTCAGTAAAAATAATGAGCTTTGAAAATTGTGGCTCTATTTAATTCTGTTGTATATTTGTGCCAAGAAGTTATATTTGAAAAACTACTTAGAAGAGCGATTTTTTTTTTTTTTTAAAAAAAAGAATCTAGGGAGGAAGCATTGGGACTTGGAGTAATAGTGGTTTCCAGTTGGTTTCATGTGCATGTAGGGGTTGATTGACTTAGACATCTTGGGCTAGTTTATGTGTTACTGTGGAGTCCTGGTTAGCTGGATTGGATTGTTTTTATGCCTGGAGGGCAGCTTGGGTGTTGTGCATTATCATTTGATTTGGAAGGTATTTAAGATTTAAGTTTCTTGTCAAGAGTGGCATTTAAAAGACTTGAAGCTGGATGGTGGTGGCAAATGCCTTTAATCAGTCCCAGCACTTGAGAGACAGAGGGAGGTGGCTTGAGGCCAGCCTGGTACTAGAGCTAGTTCTAGTACAACCAAAGCTACACAAAGAAACCTGTCTCAAGAAAACCAAAACCAAACCAAACCAAACCAAATCCAAAACACTACCAACCAAAAAAAAAAATTGGTTGAATTGCCTACTGAACGTTCAACTTTCATCTTTTTAGGTCCCAAGAGTCAGAGACAGTTTTTGATCTTGCAGATCACAGCATAGTCCTGTAACTCATAGCTATGTTTCTTTTTAAAAAAAAAAAAAAAGAAGAAGAAGAAGAAGATACAGACAGAGAGAGAGAGAGAGAGAGATTGATTTTGAAATATTTGTGTGGCCTCTAGAGGTAAGAGGGAGGGTGTCAGATCCCCTGGAACTAGAGTCCCATAGTAGTGAGCCGTTGTAGGTGCTAGGAATTTAACCCAGGTACTTTGGAAGAGCAGGAGGTGCCCTTAACTGCTGAGCCATTCCACCAGATCTATAAACTGTATTTCTTCTTTTTAAAATCATGCATATAACTTTGTGTGTGTGCATACCGTGTGTGCACAGCTTCCTAGAACTATATTTCAGACCTGGGTTCTGGCTGTTTTGACACAAAGTAGTGGCTAATTCTTCAGTACTACTTTTGAACAGTGCTTTATTGCCATCTTTGTTCATTTTCCTTAAATGTTTCTGACTCCCCCAACCCCATGTGACAAGTGCCCTGTGTCATGGGCATTGCTGTGTATTAAAAATGTCACAGGTCTCTCAGGTCTAGTTTGCTTTCCTCTTTTAATTGGCAAGCTGAGAGTTATTTTGTCAACAACTTAATTGGAAGCAAAGGCTGCTTTTGTAGAGTGTTGTGGTATGATACCTAATTTTTGGAGACTTTTCAGCACTTTAATCACAAAAAAAGTGTGTGCTGGTGGCAGTTCCATGTGTAAAGGGGGTCCAGTGTGGTGTATTTGAGGGCAAGTGTTCTTGTAACTGGGTATCCAAAACCTGACTCTGATGTCGATCTATGTCTGGCCAATTTTACACTATTTCCCTTAATATATTTTTAGAAAGTGGTATTAGAGATGGATGGAGCCCAGGGCACGCACATGCTAGCTAGTAAGTGTTCTTCTGCTGACCTACAACTGGAGACCGTCTCTTCCCTCCTTCCTTCACTATATTACCCAGGTTGGCCTTTTAAACTCCTGGGCTCAGCCATTTTCCTGCCTCCAGCTTAGCCTCTTCTAGGTGTGTCCCCCAAGCCCCTAGCATTACTGTTTCATTTCTTAATAAACCTTTGTGATGAGTAATGTCTTTTACCTGACTGATCTTTTCCCCTTTCAGTTTATTATATAATCTGGTATGTTTTCTTTATTGTTTGCCTACTTGAAGAAAATTTAATTTTAGATTTAAAAGATTTAGTTCCTATTTTGGACATCAGAGTCCACAAATTATTAGATCAGGGCATTTATCAAATACTTTCATGTCTTAAATGTGTCTGTTGGTTTTTTGGTTGCATACCTTTTCTCTAATTTGTTATGTACTAAAATAAAAAGTAGTCTCCTGGGCAAATGCCAGGGTAGTTGTGGTTTGTACATACTAATTGCCTATCTTCTTCTGATGATCTGCAGCCTAAATTTATTGAGATTTACTGGTTTTGTATTTTGTTTCTCTGCCCCCTTTTCTAATTTTGTAGAATCTAATTTTGATTTTGCATTAGAGATTATGTTTTACCACTTTCTCTGCTGCTGGAGAACCCATCTTTCTAGTCACTTGTCTTTGTTGCCACCCCCCATGCCCCTAACAGAGTTTCTTTGTATAGTCCTGGCTGCCCTGGAACTCACTCTGTAGACCAAATTGGCCTTGAACTCAGAGATATGCCTGCCTCTGCCTCCCAAGTGCTGGGATCGAAGGTGTGTGCCACCACTACCTGGCACTTGTCACCTTTTTTGAAAATTATTTTTATTTTGTAGTCAGTGCCTGCATGTATGTATTTGCACCACATGTGTGCCTGGCACTGTGTGTGTTGTCAGAGAAGGGTGTCAGGTCCCATGGAAATGAATTACAGGTGGTTGTGATCTGCCATGTGAATGTTGGTTAGAACCTGGCTTCTCTGGAAGAGCAGCCAGTGAGTGATCCTTAACCTCTGCGTCTTCCTTCAAGCCCCTTCTCTGTTCACATCTTTTAAGATGGGTGTTTGGTGCATTGTATGTCATTATATTGTGAAGATTTTGTTGGATTTAGATCCCTTTTGAATTCATTTGCCAGTAAATTGGTTGATATGATTAGTAGAAATTTCTTAGGTGAAAGATTGAGAATTTAATTTTAACTTTTATCCTAAAAGTTGCTGCTTTTCTTTTATTACGGCTTTTAGAAGTAATTTTTATTTTTGGAGCATGTTCTTAGAATTTCACATTCTTACCTGGTTTTTGAGACAGGTTATATGTAACTCAAATTGGGTTCAAGCTTAACCATTCCCTAGCCTCAGCCTTCAGAGTGCAAGGCATAAGGCATGTGCCACCATGCTCAGCTTTTTTCATCTTCTCTCTTAATACGAGAAAGTACTTTGAGCAGTTTATTTCACTTAATATTGTTGGTTATTCTTTGTACCTTTCTTGTCCTCTTATTAAATGTACTTCCTGTGTGTGGATGTTTTGACAGCTTGCCCAGTTTTCTTTTGACCCTCTGACTGGGAGAGTCAAATTTTGGAGAATTCCTATTAGGATGGTTATCTAATGAGAGAGAACAATTTAAAACGAGTACTTCTACCTTATCTTGTGTCCACAGAATTCCTTAATTCATGGCTACTCCAAAGATCTAGCTTGAAACTTGCTCCCAGGCTCAGCTTTGGAACAAATCTTCGATCATTCTTAGTGATGATAACTTTGATTTTGGGGTATCAATGCATAACATTGGCTCAGAATTTTTTCCTGTTTAATGGAATCAGTCTTGATATAGAAGTTGAAAGATTGGAGCACTCTAGTTTGAGTTTCTTTTGTATTGGGCCACCGGGATAGGTATTTGTCCAGTCGTCAGTGTATGAAATCTCTCCTTTTCTGTGCAGGAGGAGAATTCTTAGCTGGTGTCAGTGGTTATAATATTTCTTCTTCATCTGCTTGACCTTTGCTTGAAATTGGGTTATTTATACCAAGTCTATATTTTGGACTTCCCCTCCTCCCCCAAAGAAAGTCTTTTTGTCGTTTTGCCACACATCAAGAGTTGTTTAGCTGACCAGTGGCTGGGGTAGGGGTTTGGGCTATTACTTTGTGATAGCAACCCTTCTTGCGTCTGTTTCTTCAAGGCAAACGAATGCACGTGCAGTTGTCCACCAGCCGGCTTAGGACCGCGCCCGGGATGGGAGACCAGAGCGGCTGCTATCGGTGCGGGAAAGAGGGGCACTGGTCCAAAGAGTGTCCAATAGATCGTTCGGGCCGCGTGGCAGACTTGACCGAGCAATATAATGAGCAATATGGAGCAGTGCGTACGCCTTACACCATGAGTTATGGGGATTCATTGTATTACAACAACGCGTACGGAACGCTCGAGGCCTACTACAAGCGCTGCCGTGCCGCCCGGCCCTATGAGGCAGTGGCAGCTGCAGCTGTCTCTGCATATAATAACTATGCAGAACAGACTTTGTCTCAGCTGCCACAAGTCCAGAACACAGCCATGGCCAGTCACCTCACCTCCACCTCTCTCGATCCCTACAATAGACATCTGTTGCCACCTTCAGGAGCTGCTGCAGCAGCAGCTGCTGCTGCTGCTGCTTGTACTGCAGCTTCTACTTCATATTACGGGCGGGATCGGAGCCCCCTGCGTCGCGCTACAGGCCCAGTCCCCACTGTTGGAGAGGGCTACGGTTACGGGCATGACAGTGAGTTATCCCAAGCTTCAGCAGCTGCTCGGAATTCCCTGTACGACATGGCCCGGTATGAGCGGGAGCAGTATGCGGATCGGGCGCGGTACTCAGCCTTTTAAAATTTGAGGTGAGAGTGGGGGGTGTCACCTGTTGGTTTTGCCATCCCTCCTGTGGCCTAAGGCTCCAGTTAGACTGCTTTTGCTTGCTTGCTACTGCAGGGCTAGGGTGAGGTTACTAGCATGGTTCAGTTTATAGACAAATTTTTAAATGCTAAAGTTTGAGGTAAACATCCTTTGCTCTTGTGCCAGTTTTTTCCAGGGCTTTTAATAGTGGGGATCATTCTCATTGTAATTGTGTCTGGAAGTACAAACAGTGGTATACTGGTGAATCTTGGGTCAAACCTGCATGTGGTAATTTGATCTGGGATTCAGACATTCAGACTTAGGTGCACTGTTTCTCAGAATCTGTTGAATTTCTTAGCTCTGTGGCATTAGTTTTTTTCAAGTTGCTGTGATCCATTATGCTGTGAAAGGGTCTGACCACTAATATAAAGTTTGTAATTAGTTAACCGATTATTGTTCAAGTCCTATGAAGATCTACAAAGTGGCATCATCTTAATCTTGAATATATTTCTCATATTCTCAAAAGTCTCTTAGTCTTAGGCATTTAAAGAACTTAATTAGTGGTAAATTAAGGCAGAAAATAGAAAACACACTTCTCATAGAGTAAGGAGTCTGGCATGAACTTCAAAGTCCAATTAGCTGCTCAGTTCAGCTTCATGTCCTTAAGGGTCTTCTTTTGTTATCTTTTATTCTCTTGTGTTGTAGCTTCTTATTTTATTCAGATTTTTAATTTTTGACCCTGGGTTTGACATCTTCCACTTAAGGTAATATGGCATGCATAATTGTTTATTCTTTGGTAGTGTTGAAACCTAGGATTAGGAACTTTACCATGAGCAAGCACATTACTCCCTCATTAGTTAAGGACATTACTCAACAATTTCACCTGTGTCCATTTGACCATGACAGGGTCTAAGTTTGTAGCATAATCTGGCCTTGAGCACAATTTTGGCAGTCTGTTTTCAGTCTTGAGTGCTGAAATTATAGATGTTTACCACCATGTTGGTGCTTCTGTTTTGGCTATATTCTCTTTTGATGCTTCTTGTCAGCTTTGGTCTTTAGGTTTTTTGTTTGTTTTTGTTTTTTTTTTGAGATTGCTGTTGTACTTGGAGTAATTTTCTTTTAGTTTTGAGGTGCCCTACTGTGTTCCTGATAATTGCTACAGATCCTTAATCTTGTGTGGTTACAGGTACTTTGTCATCTTTCATATTAAGGCAGAAGGTATGTGGCTTGCCCAGGTTCATTAGATAGGAAATGACTGATTGGGTTCATTGACTAGGATTGTGCTGGAAGAGAAACTTAAGTGACTTGATGTAGCTTACACCTTCTTTTAAAACAAACATGTCCAGTGTCCTTGGCAGTAATTTTTACATTGAAACATACTGTTTGCTGAGTTTTTACTCCAGAGGCCAATTGGAACTTTATGGTTTTTTTTTTCTGTTCTCTGATGAGTTTGTGGAATTATCTTATTTTGGGAATGCTAATAATGTTAATATTGAAAGTAATAGAATGTCTTCCTGCTATCATGAAAGATTTGCTGTTTAATTTGGAGAAAGGCCTTTGTTGGGAACTGTTTAGCCTTCCCAGTGATTCTCTGACGTTCAAGCTGTTCTCATTTTTAGAAATTGTTGGTTCTAGGGAAGGGTACAAGTAACTTAAAAGTGAGTATCAAGGTATGATTTTGTAAGATATTCTTTGAAGTTCTAAGTGGGAAAGCCCTTTTGAGCTTTGCTGTAAAGCCCCTGTACTGTGCTCTCTTTCAGGTGGGATGTGTGTGGGCTGAAATTCCGAGCTGCGGTTGTGCATGAGAATGCACCCTTCGTGGTACCCCATCTCCGGGACGTTCTCGGCTCTGTGCATTCGGTCCCTCAGGAACCATGGACCTTAATTTACCTTGTTAAGTTCTTTCTCTTTCCTATTCTCTCTCCTGCTCAATTTCTTGTTCTCCTGTTTATTCTTCTGTAGCTTCCCATTCGAGTTCTGTTCTCCCAGCATGCCTCCTGGCAGAAACTGGTGGGGGCTGTGCTGTCTCCTTGCCTCCTGACTGCAGTGGGTATTAGATTTGGGAGTGACCTTGATGAGAATCACTGCTCCTAGTTTTCTTTTTTGGCCCAAAGACTAGACTTAGAAATTTGGAGACTTTCCAGTGAAATAAATGGTTTTTCAGATTAGGGTATGTGTGCTTTGAGAAAGTTCTTGTTTGGACTTGTTTCTGGGTTCTTTGTACCCTGAACAGAACGTGGGGGAGTGTTTAAAGTTTAAGTTACTTAGCTTTGGCTAACACTGCAGAGGTTTTAAATTTTGCTTTTTAAAATAGTAGATGACTTTAGGTACTACATAAAAAAGAGGTTATACAGAACTCAAGTAGGCATCTTTGTTTCAATGAAGACATTTCCTACTGGTCTACTTTTGTTAAAGCCAGTTAACTAGTGGTTTAGAGCTGGAGAAATAATCATTGTGTACTCTCATCTGCTGTTAACACTCAGTAAACATATCTCCCTTGACTTATTTTCAGGAAAAAGGTGAAGGTTTGGGGAAGAAGAGGTAGCTTTCATCTTTGGGAAAAATGAAGGTATGGCTCCCACCAGAGTATATTTAGCTACTCCATAGGCCAGAACTACCTCATGCTGCATTCCACTATTTGTATAGTTCTGCCAAAATCTAGAGACTACACAAGTAGTCCCACAAGCATCTCATAGCTTGTACTTAATGCCTTTAGATGAGGTATAAAGGGCACAGCAGTTCCTTTATAAGTCCTCAGTAAACTTACTGAGTCTTCAACAGTGAGGACAAGTATTTGAATGCAGTGAGGAGCCATTGTCTAGTGTCATGTTTTTATTAAAACAATTTATCTTCCATGTTTTAACATATATAAGGCCATGTCTCAGAATCATTTACTTGGCCACTACTGGATACCTATGTTATGCCAGGTATGCTTATAGTCAAGGGCTCACAAATGATAAAAGGAAATAGAGATAAAAGAGCTTCTTTTGTCTTGGGCGATTTCAAGTTTGTCTGCTAACTGCTTCTGTCTGTCTCGTTCATTCATTCCAATTTATAGACAGCTGGGATTGTGACAGCTCTCTGTGGACCCTGTGCTAGGTGATGTATGTGTTCTTCAATCTTTCCAGGAAATGTTTTTCTAAGCAAATATTTCCTTCCTGGCTGCGTTGGTTTTCTTTGCCACTGTCTTGGAAAGGTTCATACCTATGTTGGTTCCTCTTTCTTTAATGGATAGATGTAATTACTGTTGTGCACTTACAGTTAGAGCACAATTTCTTGAGGTGATAGTTGGGAATGGCACAGTTTCAGAAGATAGAGACATTATTTGTTGATTCAACAGGTTTGAGGATACTTTCATAGATGGTGACCCAGGTGCTGGGGATTTTAGAGCCTTTTGGGGGGATAGGGTGAGAAACAGAAATAAAAGATCCACCACGCCAGGCTTTTTGGCATATTCCTTTGTCTTAGCTTTTAGCACTTAGATCTGGGTGTGGTGCTGTATGCCTTTTTTTCTAGCCTTTGCAAAGCAGAGTCAAGCAGATCTCTTGAGAGTTCAAGGCCAGTCTGGTCTACAGATTTAGTTCCAGGAGAGTCAGAGCTGCATAGTGAAACCCAACCTCAAACATAAGATAAAATTGCCTATCAAAGGGAGCATCCAGTCTGAATGGATTGTTTTTATTGACTTGTTAGAATAGACCTTGGTGATTTCTCACCATGTTGCTCAGGTGGTCCTCCTGCCTCACCTTCTGAGTGATTGGGGCTAAAGGTGTACACACTACATTGTGCTATACTTTTTACATTATTAAAACATTCAGAAAGATGAAACCTGAATCATCTTGCTTTTTGTTTTAAGAGACTGGTTCCTTTAACAGCTTAGCAATGTTTTCATCACTCAGGTGTGGGCTGACTCAGAGCGTTTTTTAAATAAAAGATATGCTTTTGCCATGTATGTTTCCAGCCTGGTTTTGAACTCTTGCTCCGTCTGCTTCAGATAGAAGGTGCTTGTTGGCAAGCCTGATGTCTTGGAACCCACTTGGTGGAGAGACAACTCCACACTGTTTCCTCTAACATCCACGTGTTTACTCTGGCACACATACATGTGCACATAGAAGGGGGAAGGCTATTGGCTGAATGTGATGGCATACTTCTGTAACCTCATCAGCACTTGAAAGTGAAGTGCTTCAGAGTTCAAGGACTAACCATGTTAGATAATGTGATTCAGCAAACAAAATTCTTCCACTCATTGACTTGCTGGAAAACTCTATACAGTGCAATGGGAAAACAGTGAATTGAAAATTATGAGTTGGGGCTGCTGATGTAGCTCTGTTGATAGCATATTCAGCATGCTTGAAGCCCGGGCCCTGATCTCCAACCACTTATGATGGTAGTATACTTAGGTAGTCCAGCATGGGGAGGTGGAAGCAGGAGTTCCACGTTATATTTGTAGCTGTGTAAATCAGAGCAGTTAGAGCAGTGTGGTTCTCAACCTTCCTAATGCTGAAACCTTTTAATGCAGCTTCCCATGTTGTGGTGACCCCCAACCATAACATTGTTTTTGTTCTGGCTTCATAACTAATTTTGCTAGTGTTATGAATTGCAATATAAATATCTGATATGAGACCCTTGTGAAATGGAAGTTCTGCTAACACAAAGGAGTCGTGATCTACAGGTTCAGAACCAGAGTTAGAGGCTAACCTATACTATATGAGACCCTATCTCAACAATTTGTAGAAACTGAATACCACTGATTTCCAGCATTAAAGTGGTTTGAAATTATTTTAGTGTAAGTTTCCAGTTAAGTCAGTGAGCATTCCATGAGGCTACACTGATATGTAAGTAGACAAGGGTAGTACTGGCATGACTGATCTCAGGAGTCTGTTTCAAGAAAAATACTTTAATGGTAAACACATTTTCCTTAGCACTCTTCTGCTATTCATTTGTTCATTAACATAATGAGCATCTGTGAGCTGGCTTTGGACTTTCCTGTTTACCATGTATGGAGTATGTAGAGAATGCATATCAATAAGAGCATCAAAGCCTAATCTCACTTTACCTCCATTAGCTGCCTCGCCCTTTCCCACATGCCCCCCAATCTTGGGTATACAGAGATTTGGTCTGTCCTTGGAAGGAGGCTGGGTGAGACTGGAATGGTCACACTATTTTGTATTGAAGGTATGATCCATTCTGGTTCTAAGTGGATCAAAGATGCTATGAGAGTAGTCAGGGAGTTCTCAAGTAGTGGTAGACATTTTGTTTTTTGGCACTGAGGTCCTTTCATAGGGCCTCATGAAGACTCAAGAATACGCTCTTCCTCTGAGCTATACCTTGTACACTAGACAAAGATTGACTCTAAAGTTTTTTAGGACTCTTCAGAAGCAGGGTTGACTTGGGAAATGCCAAGTTCAACCCTCCTTAACCTAATGCATTAGTGCTAATGTAGACTTGAGGAAGAGGGAATAGTGAGAAGTGTAGATCACATGTGCTGTGGAAATTAAATCCTATTTTCAATTGTTGGAATTAGTTTTCTCAGCTCTCTTAATGCATAAGATCATACTGAGATAAAGATTGACTTCCCAGAATGATGGTAGTGCAGTCCAAGAGCATTTTGTGGGAATAAGGATACCACTCATTTGGATTCTTCTGTATAGGACTTAGTGGTAAGCTGAGCATTTTATTCCCACATGTTGCCAAGTCAAATAAGAAGTGCTAAGAGTGTGCCTTAATTTCCTTTAGTTCTTCTATATCTAACATGCTTAATTATTGGCTTCAGGTATGCAACAAGGTGGGACCAATTTTAGAGTGTAAAGACTATTGATACCAAACTTAGAAAAAATAAATAGTACAGAATTTAGTATAGAGCATTAGTATATTACAGTCTAATCTGTTCCATCCATGGTGTGGAAAAAGGAAGGGAAATGGCTTTTAGTGCTGACTTCAACTAAACTAGAACATTGTGATGTATTTAAAGACAGACGACAAGAAATTTTTGCTGGCAGGTAGAGAGGTAGGGTGATGGCTGCAAGTTTGAAACCAGCCTAGTTCTCCATAGCAGGTTTCAGGGCTACATATCAAGATCCTGTCTGGGGAAAAAGAAACATCAAAGATTTTTACTTTAAAGGCAGAGAGGCAGTGTGAGAACTAAAATGGCGCGTGAAAAGGTCCCAACAGAATTCTAGCGTGGCACATCTGTGGAGTGGCACATCTGTGGAGTGGCACATCTGTGG
>JADRCH010000147.1:161706-226575 GCA_019843965.1 Rhynchomys soricoides | reverse complement strand
GCACATCTGTGGAGTGGCACATCTGTGGAGTGGCACATCTGTGGAGTATGGGTGGCCCAGAGGGAAAAGGAAAGGAAAAAACATCTTGGCATAGCATATGACCATAATCCTGACTAGTCATGAGGAAGAGGCAGGAGAATCACACATTTGATAGTAGGCTGTGCATCTTTTTAAAGACTCTTTTTCAGAGTTTGGGATTGTAATGCAGTTGTGAAGGTCTCTCACAGTATACAAGCCCAAAACTGCCAAAATTAAACTCTGACATTTGCCTTGAGTCTGTCAATTTAAGGCTAGGCTGGGTAACATGAGAGCTTGTCTCAGGAAAGATGATTTATGGGATGAAATGACTTAACTGTATTTTCAGTCCTTAGAATGTGATTTTCACAATGTATCTGAATTTGATTATACATATGTATCATTTTGTATTCTAGTAGCATGAAATAGTGTGCCTTAAAGTTATTATTATTTATTTTGCCACGTATAGTGGATATATGCCTATAATCTATCATTAGGGCATGGAAGCTGGAGGACCAAGTTTCCAAGGTTATCTTTAGTGAATAATGAGTTCTAGGCCAGCCCATGACCCTGTTGGGGGGTTTGGGGGGAGTGCTGTTTTGTATTTAAGAAGGCTGATTTACAGTAGTCTCTCTCTCTTTTTTTTTTAAGTTGACCATCAGCCACAATAACTACTACTAGAGCTGGGATTGCAGGTCAGGGTTTCAGTTGAAGTCAATCCATTCTTATCTGCTGGGTTAGTAAGTGTTACCTTATGAACATACACCTCCACTTTTAAATATTTTTTTTCAACTTGACAGATTATAAATGGTCTTTGGGCTGCATATAGTAGAGTGTGCAGGAGGCCCTTGATTCAATCCCATCACGAGAGCTGGATGTTGGGTACACTTGTGACTCTTCACATGGGATCAGATGTTTGGGAGGATCAATGACCTCAGACTCTCTTATACTGCTGCTCTTAAAAAAAAAAAACATTCTGAAGGCCATATGTATATAGAAAAAAATGATAGTGGTTCTACTAAGAGCCCTTTGTGGCTGATTACTACTTCCCATTGTGTGAACTAGGTGAACTCTAGTTCAGAAGCTTTATCCTTCATCATGGATGATATAAATTATTTTTGCAACTTCTTTAGCCACATCATGGCAGGTCATTTCTTGCATCTTAAGCTTTTCTATTTCTGTCATTGAAGCTTTGCCGATGAGTCAGTCATACTATCAGGCCCCAACATAAAACTGCAGCCCAAAGGTCTGCTAGCATCGAAATGTGTATAAGCATATACATACATGCAGTTCTAGGCTTTAGAGATGGTTCGAATCTAGAGAAATGATGCGGCCAAAGTTATATATAAAGTTAAGTGTTGCTTCTGCTATATCTGCTAAGGAAAGAGCATGTGCCAATAAACATGGTCCTGTCATTCTAACATGCCAATCAACATTTAAAAATGTTTGGAGCCATCATAAAGTTTCCAAAGAACTAATTTTCTGCTCCAAATACACTTTTCCTAATTGCTTTTTACTGTTTCCACAACCTTTATGGCATATTCAGTTTGAAAAACTCTTCCAACAGGAGAGAAAGTAAAGGCTGACAAGGCCATACCTGGTGCAAATGGAGTTCAGGTGCTGACCCACCAGGCTGTGAAGGGCTTGCAGGCCTGAAGTAGCATCTTGCGGGGGTTGGTATGTGATTTGAGACAGGATTCCTCTATGTAGACCTGGCTGTCTTGGAACTTGCCAAGTGGACCAGGCTGACCTCAAACTTCCTAAGATCTACCTGCCTCTGCATCTGTTTTTACAACATTTTCATATGTTATAAAACATACATTTTTTTCAAGAGCCTGTTGATAAGTGTTAGGTATTTTTGGATATTTGACACAGAGTTTTGCTTCTTACTATGCAATCTAGTCCAGCCTAAAACTGAAATCCTGGTTCTGCTCGTGAAGTTCTGGGATTGTAGGAATATGCCACGCACTTTTTTCCCCTTTTAGTTTTTTGAGAGAGGTTCTCTCTCTGTAGCCCTGGCTTGATCCTGAACTTGCTATATAAACAAGGCTAATCTTTTTGTAATCCTGCTTCAGTCTCTGAAGTGCTAGGAATCACAGGCCTGTTTGGTCATGCTTAGCCTTTTTATCTTTTCATGTCTATACTTCCATCTTGTTTATAAATTATATGTATGACTTGGGTATAGATGACAGCTTTTTTTTTTGATACTTCATACTTTTTCAGGTAAGAAAGTTTAACAACATATCGTCACCTGGATTTTGAGCCTTTTTAGATAACCAGTGTTTTGGATTGGAAAGTTTTTGCACTTTAATATAAGAATACTCTTCCTTTTTGTTTATGCATATGAGTGCTTTGCCTGCATGTATGTCTATGTGCCATGCTCATTCTTAATGCACTCAAGTCAGAATAAAGTCATCAGATTCCCTGGAATTGGAGTTCAGAGGGTTGTGAGCTACTGTGGAGAGTGCTGGGTCCGCTGCAAGAGCACCAAGTGCTGACCGCTTGAGTCACCTCTCCGGTTCCACTTTCTGCATTTTTGTACAATTTACACTTTTGTGTATGTATATCTAATGTGCACCATGTGCATGCTGTTACCCTTAAGCCTTGAAAAGATGGTATCATATCCCCTGAAACTGTAGTTACCAGCCATTGTAAGCTAGCTCAGGGATGTTGGCAATGAATCCCCAGGTCCTCTGCAAGAACAGTAATTGTTTAATTCTTCAGTCGTTGTCTTCTTTTTTTTTTTTTTTAAAGATTTATTTATCTTATGTATATGAGGACAGTGTAGCTGTCTTCAGACACACCAGAAGAGAGCATTAGATCCCATTAGAGATGGTTGTGAGCCACCATGCAGTTGCTGGGAATTGAACTCAGGAAGAGCAGTCAGTGCCCTTAACTGCTGAGCCATCTCTCCAGCCCCTGAGTCTTCTTTCTATTCCTACATTTTAAATTTACTTGATATGCAGTGTGAGGTGAGTAGCTGAGTTTGATTTCTAAATGACTACTTAGTTGAAAGATTTTAAATCTGTTTTAAAAGCCAGTGAGCTGTTTCAGTGGATTAAAGCTGACAGCTTGAGCTCAATACCCAGAACCTTGGGTGGAAGGAGAAAATTGGCTGCTGAAAGTTGTCCTCTGACCTTCATGTATGTACACTTTGATATTCATACACAATACACACATAGTGAATAGGACCTCAGCTACAATATAGGGAATTGCGGTCTTTTCTTTCTTTCTTTTTTCTTCTGGTGTTACTGAGGTAGGTCTCTACCATGTCCTGTCTTGCTATGCCTGTTGTGTAGATCAGACTGTCCTTGTATTTTCATTGATCCTCCTGCCTCTGCCTCCCAAGTGCTGGCACTAAAGGGATGTACTACTGTGACTTTTTTTTTTAAACTGAAGGCCTGACATGAAGACAGGATGTCTTCTACCTACAGTATCCTAGACCAGTTTAACTTAGCCCCTGGGGACAGAATTAGGCATGGAATAAATTGGGCTGGAGTGCTTTGAGTGTTAATAGGTTTGCTGTAATTTGAGATGTTTTATCTCTTAGAGGAACCTTTGGTGCTTCCTCGTCCACTTGTCACATAATACTCAATATCTGCTTTTCAGAATTGAACCCCTAGGGGAGTCTATTAGTCATACCAGGTAATAATCTGTCTCTTCACCTGTTTCTTCTCAGTCTAGTAACAGTGTATTTTTTTTTTTTTTTTTTTTTTTTTGGTGGGCAACTTGGAAACTTTTGTAGCAAGAATATAGTTATTTTTATACTGAGGACTAAACCTAGTGCTTCATGAATGCTAATAAATGCGTTGTGTGTGTTGAAGGGAAGGAGTTTTTGCATAAGTTTGTATGTGTGTGAGGCCTGAGTTTGAAATAGATGTTCTCCACTTTTTATTATTATTTTGGGGGGGGGGGGTGTCTGTAGCCTTGGCTGCCCACTTGCTATGTAGACTATACTGACCTCTTAACTCAGATTCACTCGCCTTTACCCCTTCAGTGCTGGGTGTGCACCACCATGTCAAGCCTCTACATCATTTTAAAAAACGTTCTTAAATTTTGTGTTTATTTATGGGGGGTTGCCAGCATGCTAACTGCTGAGCAATCTCAGTCCCATTGCTTTTTTTTTCCAAGCAGATGGCCAGGTAGAGTCTCTGTTAGATAGATTTGGTTGTTCTGAAACTGTGTAGATTAGGCTGGCCTCAGATTCATAGAGGTCCATCTGCTGGGATTAAAAAGTATATGCCACTGTGCCCAGCCCTACTGCAATTTTTGATACAGGGTATTTTAGTTTACCTGAGTGTTTCCCCTTTAGGTTAGGCAACACCCCTGGGATCCTATTTGTTTCTGTTCCTGTTCCTGGGGTGTCTTTTTATTTGGTGATGGGGAATCACCATATCTCTTAAGTTGTGCTTGTACAGCTAGCATTTTAAGCACAGAGACATCCCTCCAGCTCCCTTCCCAATTTAGTTTTTGTATATTCTTTGTTGGGTTGGTATTTTGCGCAACACATACATGCCTGGTACCCTTGGAGGCCAGAAGAAGGCATCAGATCATTTGGAACATAGAGTTACAGATGGTTGTGAGCTGCTACATAGGTGATAGGAATCGAACCTAGGTCCTCTGGAGAAGCAGCCAGAGTTCTTAACTGATGAGTCATCTCCATTCCATTTTTTTTTTCTTTTTTTTAAAAAAAGATTTATTTTTTATTTATATGAATACACTGCAGCTATCTTCAGACACACTAGAAGAGGGCATCAGATCCCATTACAAATGGTTGTGAGCCACCATGTGGTTGCTGGGAATTGAATTCTGGACCCTTGGAAGAGCAGTCAGTGCTCTTAACTGCTGAGCCATCTCTCCAGCCCTCCATTTTGTTTTTAATTATTGCTGTCTAGTTTCATGAGCAGTAGGTCTGAGTTTTCTTTTTTCCAGTACCGGAGATTGAACATAGGTCATTGCACATGCTTGCGCAGCCTTTGAAATGAAATGACCTACTCTGGATATGAACTTGAACTAAGGCTCCTGGAGTAACTTTGAGCTGCACAACCAGGCCTAACTCATTTTGAAGATGAAGAGAAAGATAAGTTTTGTCCCCCCCCCCCCCCGTTGTATCTTTGAAATTATTTCACACATACACAAAGATAGAAAAGTGAATTAATCTAGATCAGGGATTTTTAAACATTTCCCTTGTTTTTGGGGACAAATTTCTTACCATGTAGATATGTAAAGATAAGTAAAAGTCTGTTTGCTATAGATGAGCAAATCTGCATGGTGATGAGATAGATGTGCTTATTTTATAGTTCTTCGCTTGTGTGCAAGTATGTCTGTCCATGTGTCTGAATGTAGGTGTGCACATGGCACTAGCTTGCTCTGAAGCTCCCTCAAATTCGAGCCAATTCTGTGTTCACCTCTGTTCTGTAGTAGGAATGCTGGAATTATAGATATGTTTTTATCTAGAGCCATCTCTCTGGTCTGTGCTTATTTAACATAAAAGTTTAAATGTTAATCAACAGTATTAAGTACTTTTCAGAGTTGCTATTTTGTGCCATTTTGTTTTTTTGTATTTATACAAAATAGTTAATATAATATGCTCAGCATTGACAGTTACGAAATCAAACTAGTCTGGACTCTGCACTGAAGTGTTTCAGTGTTTGTAGACACTGGATGGGTGTGATGGCATGTCCAGGTGTTGTTTTGTTCAGACCCATGACTGTAGATGACTCATGCACTTGGTTTTTAAACAGCCTACATCTGTTTACATATGTGAGAGAGGAGAGAAAAGAGGAGGGGAAGTGTATAAATGGCACAGGTGTGGAGGTCTGAAGACAGGTCCTGGGAGTCTGGTTTTGTCCTGCCTTGTGTATTCTGAAGATTGAAATCAGATCATGAGGCTTGTGTGACAGGCACGTTACCTGCTGGTTCATCTCACTGACCTCGCACACATTCTAAGTGTTTATCATTGCAGATCCACCTTTTACTGTTAGGCCGTTCCCTAAGGCACAACCCTGCAGTTCAAGAGACTGATCTCTGTTCTCAAGTATGCATTCCTGGGGTTGGTGGGCCCCAGGAATGTATGTTGGAGAGTTCACCCTTTGTTTTTTTTTTTAGTCAGTCTCTATCTAGTTCGGTGTTTTTCTGTATAGCTTGATCCCTGTTGTGACATTTGACAGTGTTACTAGTGTTCTTAGTTTGTGGTACTTACCCAGTTGTTTTGCTTAATCATTGACCATTCTTATAAAACTCAGACAGAAAATTCTCTGCTGTCCCAGTATATACCTCATGTATACTCGTGTCTACTGCTGAGCTTCAACCCTTATAGCTCCACTTTATTTCCTGGAACACATAAACAGTAGTAAATGTTTTATGTAAACTATCCCTTGAATGATGAGCTTCCCTTGAGTATACCACTTTTGTCTTCTCTATACCAATTGGTTCATGTCTTTTTTAAACTGTTGTGTTTTATCTGCATGTATTTGTGCCATGTGTGTGAAATGCCTATAGTGGCCTGAAGAGTGTGTCAGATTCCTTGCAATCGGAGTTACTGTCTTCTGTAAAAGCATCCAGTGCTTTTTAAATTTAACTTTTTGTTGTTGGTGGTGATCACAGTTGTCATAAAGCTCACTATGTAGATCAGGCTGGCCTCAAACCCATAGATTCTCCTGCCTCTTTCCTCCTGAGTGTGGGATTAAAGGGCTACAAAAGCAGCCAGTGTTCTTAACTGTTCTACAGAAAATCTGAGTACCAGTCAGTCCAGAGCTAGAGAGATGGCTCAGTGGTTAAGAGCATTGGCTGCTCTTGCAGAGGACCTGGTTCGTTTCTCAGCAGCCACACAACTGTAGCTCCAGTTCCAGGGGATCTGATCAGTACCCTCACACAGGCATGCATGCAGACAAAACATCAATGCACATAAAATAAAAATAAACTAAGGAGTTCAGCAATTTTAAAGCTCCATGTAGTAGCTTACCCCTCCATTTAGCACTTGTGAAACTGGAGGGCTGCCACAAATCTGATCCCAGTCTAGTCTACATAGTAAGTTCCTGGGATGAATGGCCACCCTGGCACAGATTCTTTTAACATTGGTAATTCTTCCCTGGGATGTGTGTATATTTCTTCCTCTCCCTCTCCAAAATTTCCAAGAATGGGAAACCCCCTGAGGTTCCTACATGAGTCAAAAACTGAAGCCAGAAACCAAACTTAGGCAGACTGCTTCCCTTTTGGAGCCATTTTGCTGACAACCAACCTCTTTCTGTCCTTGGGAAAAACTCCGTGCAGTGCATTTGCATACTTTTCTGTGCCTGTCTTCACTTTGTGGCTGGAAATCAGAGGGAAGGAGTAGGTCAAAGGCTGTCACAGGCAGACCTAAAAGATGAAGCAAGGCTTTGTTACAGGAGTTTTTTTTGTTTTTTTTTTTTTTTTTTGCCAAGCAGAGCTGAGTCTTAGTTCCCAGCCCTACAAAGATACTGCACTAGCACTGGAAGTTTTCAGGGAATCTGGCTGCCCTCCCTCCCAGGTAGTGATATTTCATCTTACTTTCCTTTTTATTTACAGTTTTCACAGAATGCTGCTGCCAGGGCTATTCCTTGCTGGGGGCTCTGCCCAGTCCCTAGAGCTTTGCCTCACACAGGCTCACAGCACAGGAAGAAAATCATGGAGGCTAAAGGAGAGGGATTTATTTTTCCTACTCCCCCTAAACTAGACCAGCAACTTACCTCAGTTCTCACCATTCCCCACATTCTCTATTTTCGGTAGATAACTGTTAAGTGTAGGCTTGTTTGTTTGTTTTTGAGACAGAATCTCTGTATCTTGGCTGGCCTGGAACTCTTCATGTAGACCAAGCTGGCTAGCTTTGAACACACAGGAATTCACCGTCCACCACTGAGATTAAAGAAAGGCATGTTGCCACCACACCTGACTAGTGTAGTTCTGCTTTTAAAAAAAAAAATTTATTGCATTAATGTTTTACCTGCAGTGTGTATGTGAACCACATTTGTGCTTGGTACCCATGGAGGTCAGAAGGCGGCATTGGATCCCTTTGGATGGGAATTGTAGTTGTGAGCCACCATGTGTGTGCTGGGAATGGAACCTGGGCCCTCACTTCTTTGAGATAGGTACTCATGTAACCTAGACTATGTAGTGGAAGATAACTTTAAATTCTTTTTTGTGTGTATGAGTGCTCTATCTGCAGGTACACCTGCATGCCAGAAGAGGGCATCAGATCCCATTATAAATGGTTGTGAGCTTCACCACTGAGCCTTTTCGGCAGCCTAACTTTAAATTCTTGATCCTTTTGCCTTTACTTCTGGAGTGCTAGGATTACAAGTGTGTTTCACTTCATTAGGCTTTGTAGTCTTTAAGTGCAAGTAAAATAATACAACTTTGATTTTTAGACCCATGTTCCTAACCCACCTGTCATACTCAGTTCTCCAAGGGACTGTGTGTTCTGTACTATTCAGTTTAGAACATGGCCTGGCCCACAGCAGGTACTCAGCTACTGTTGAACAGAAGAGCCAGCTTGATCAGTTTCAGAAATTTAGCCCTCCATCTTGATTGCCACTTGAATGTATCAATACCTGTGGATCATTTTTTATCTACAATGTACTTTTAATCTTCATTTTACTGACTTTAGAACAGTAAGCACACTAACCTAATGTACAGTACTGTTAATACTTTTCCACTAGTGATGTTTAAGAATGAGCTTATGATAAACCTGTATCTTCCAAGGTGAAAGTGAAGTCTTTCAGTTTACTATAAGGTTCATTGTGAGTGGCTCCCATTTCTTAGCTCTTCTTGTTTTCTCTCAAGCCCCAGAGCTGGCTTTTTGGCTGAGTGTCTCTCTCCCCCTTCATTTGGGACAGCCACCCTCTGTAGTCCTCTGATGTTTACACATTTACTTTTTGTAGTACTTAGCACAAATGAATTAAGGTTTATTCCTTTAGAAGGAATATATTGATCTGTTATCCCGGTGCATACCAGGAGTTCAAACAGATAAAGGAGTTCAGGAACATTTAGAGAAGTCTCATAGGACTCTGAAATAGTCTTATGTAGAAGAACTTTATCTTGGTAAATGAAAGGAATTTTATACCTACAACATGTAGCTTCTCATGTAAGAACTGAGGTTTAAAAACAAATACATTTTACTCTTTGGCGGTTCTAACTAGTTGAACACTTAGTCTTTTCCAGTATTTATTTATTATGGGCAAGTGAAAGAAAAAGAAAGTCTTCATATAATTTTACCATCAAAGTTGTAGTCACTAGCCACTTAGATTATATAAAAATTCATGCACCTGGAGAGATGGCTTAGCATGCTGCCCTTGTAGAGGAGGATGTGAGTTTAGTTCCCACCACCCCTATGGTGGCTAACAACTTTCTTTCACTCCAGCTCTAGGTCAATGCTGTCTTTTGGCACCTGTCTGTACATGGCATATAGCAGTTGCATAGATACACACAAAAATATGGAATACCACTAGAGATTCTGGGGACATTAATATCTGTACATTTTATTGTTCTATTTTTTTGAGCCAAGGTCTCTCTGTGTAGTATTGGCTATCCTGTAGAGATACTCCTGCCTCTGCTTCTTGAGTCCTGTGACTTAAGGCATGCACTACCATGACTGGCTCAACCTCTACACATCTTAGTTTTGTCTGGTACTGTGTATACCAATCACAAAGAAATCTCAGTGGCTTTGAATTTCTTTTGTGTGACAACAGGACCATCCCACTTGCCTGTGGAATATTGGAATTAACATGGGCCTTTTTTTACCTCATTTGCTAGTAGTAGTGTAGGCATGGACCTCTCTTTATTGTCATTCTGGCCTCTTCAAAGTCAGAAAATTGTAAGGTATAAAGTATGTGGAGTCAGAAGTGGTGGTACACTCTTGAAACCAAAGCATGAGAGAGGATGATGCAGGATGACAGAGTTTGAGGACAGCCTGAATAACAAAGTAAGGAAGATCCTATCTCAAAAGAAAGTGAAAGGGAATAGAGAGATGGCTGAGCAGTTAAGAGCACTGGCTTCTCTTACGGAAGACTTAGGGTTTGGTTTTCCAGCACCCATGCAGTAAAAGTGTCTGTAATATCTACGCAGTGCCCTCTTCTGGCCTCCATAGACACTAGGTTTATACATGGAGGCAAAATAACCACATAAAATAAAGTCTTGTAAAATGTGTTGGATGGGGTTATATAGCTTAGGGGCATTTGGCATATATAAGGTTTTATGCTTGGTCTCCAGCACCCTCATCCAGATAAGAAAATTTCATATGTAATCAGAATGTTCATGCCACCATTTCCATAACGGGGGGCAGTAAACCTTAAGCAGGATTTAGTTCATCATTCAATTTTAATAAAGGAGCTCAAGATTTGATTAAAATAATTTCTCAGATTGTTTGTTGAGGCTTATGCCTGCCTATTAATTTTAACACTTTGGGGGTAGAAGCTGGAGAATCAGGAGTTCAAGGTCAGCCTCCACTATATAGCAAATTAGAAGCATGTGATAATGAAATGTCTCACAACAAAAGAAAAATAAAAGGTTTTGGGTTGGGGTGTATGTAGCCCCATTGCTAAGGTGCTTGCATGAAGCCCTGGGTTTGATCCACAGGACTACATAGCACTACATAGTTGCATGCATATAATCCCAGCACTCAGGAGGCAAGATGATCAGGAGATGAAGGACCTCTTCAGCTATAAAATAAGCCTGAGACCAGGTTAGGCTACATGTGACCCTGTCTCAAGAACTAAAAGGTTATGTTTAAACCAAGCATAAGACCAGAGGTCAGATTCTAGGACTCTAGGAGAAGTTGGGTTCTTATCTTAGGTAAACGCCAGAGATGGGGAAAGGATGGGGACTGGAGAGGACACTGGGACTGGTTGGCCAGCTAGTTTAGGTGGATACCATATATTGACATCTTATTTCAGTTTTTGTGTATGCTCACGAGCATACACACACACAAGATATTTTTAGAAGAGCTGGTGAGATAAATATTTGCTGTAGAAACCTGATAACCTGAGTTTGACCTCCTAGGACCTATGGTGGAGGGAGCAAACAACTGAAAGTTTTCTTCTGACCTCCACCTGTGCTTCTGCACTGGCACTCAGGCACCCTCATACACAAACACAAACTTAAAAAAACTAAAGAGGGGCTATAGAGATGGTTCAGTTTTTCTGAGATTGGGTCTCATAGCCCAGGCTGGCCTCCAGCTCTTGATAATCCTAACTCTATCTTGAGTGTTTAACAAGTGTATGTACTTTTTTCTGATCCATCATTACTGCATTAATGGCTCAGGTGTGGTGATCTATACCTGGAATCCTAGCACATGAGGCATTAAAGGGGAAGGATCAGTAGGAGTTCAAGGAAAGCTTCAGCTACATAACGATTTCAAGACCAACTCGAGCTATAAATACTATCTTAAAAACTAGGTCCTCCTTAAAACAAACAGACCCATCTTACTCATTTTATCGAAAGCCTAATCCTAGCAGAAATATTAACACTTTGAGAAGAAATCACTTTTAAGAATTCATAAGGGAATTTGCATGCACTTGGGAAAAGTCTAGGGAATTGATCCCAGGTTTTGTGCTCTATACACCTAGCCTCGTATTTTTTAATTTTTGAGATTTTAAATTTATGTATATGGATGTTTTGCCACATGCATGTTGCACCTACCCTTGGAGGTCAGAAAAGGACATTGACACCCCTGGAACTGAAATTATAAGACAGTTGTGAGCCACCAGTATGGATACTGGGAGTTGAGCTCTGGAAGAACAGTCCCTGCTCTTTGATGCTCAGCCATCTCTTAAGTGTTTTGCACCTCCACCCCCAATTAACAAAAAATAGACATCTAGGAATGATGGCTTATGTCTACTCCCAAGATTTGGGAGGCAGGAGGATCAACACAAGTATGAGACTGGTCTGTTCTACGTGGCATGTTCTACGTGGCATGTTCTAGGTCTACTAGGGCTACATAGGGACAATTTGTTTCAAAATACACAGAGGAAAAGGAAGAGTGAACAAGCCTATCAGGCAGGATATTAACAAACCCTAAAATGTTTGTTCTTTAAAATTTCTTTTACTAAGTGTATGAGTACCTACATGTGTATGTGTGTGTACACTAATATGCCTGGCCTAGTGCCTGATAAAGTCAGGAGAGGGCATCAGATCTCTTGGAACTGGAGTTATATAGATGGTTGTAAGCTATCATGTGATGCAGGGAACTGAACTGGGTCTTCTGCTTGCTCTTAATCACTGAGCCCACCTCTCCAGCCCCTAGAAAGTTCATTCTTTTTACACTGGTCCAGAACAACTTGACAGGATTTAGGAATACTCTAGCATAGCCTTTTTATGATGCAGGATTTTTATGGGGCTTCTATCACTAGTATCTTAGCTCTCTGGGTGGGTTAACCTTTTAACTGTAGAATAGCTCTGGTTATTTAGGAGAAACTATCTTGACCAGATATACCTAAGTGTCCAGTGTTTCAAGATTCTAGTTAACCTCTGAAACCATATTTCTGTGCTCACTTTTTCCCTGTACATTTTAGGCATTCACACATTTGAGTTTTGTAGCTCAAGCACAACTTAAGAATCAGAAGACACTAGTGGTAAATAATGGTCACTCAGTTAAGAAAAGATTAAGTGTTAGAAACATTTATTTTTTTCAAAAAAAAAAATGTGGGAGGAGTGGAATAAAACAAGGGCTAAATTTCAGCAAGTGCTGTACCACGATCACAGGTCAGACAAAACCGAAAAACAAAACAAAATCAAACCAAAACAACAACAAAACCCCAATGGTCCTAGTAACTTCAGAAGACTAGCTTCAATGTTAAGAGTCCAGAACTAACAGAAGAGTTAAAGGCTGTTTGCCACTACATGGTCATTTTAAAGGGAAAGGAGATGCTGCTGGAAAGCAGGGAGAAGGGCTCAACTTCTAAGGAAAGCAAGATTAAGAGGGGCTTCCACTGTACACTAAAAGGGGGGAATGCCAGCATAATCTTTACCTAGGGCTGTTCAGAAGCTGAGAATATAAGGAACAGAGTGAAAAGCTACAGACAACTAGCATTGAGGAAAGAAAAGTCAACTTAGAAGAATTAAATTAAGAAAGAAAACATAGTTGGTCACAAATTCCTTTGTTTACTGAAACATGAAGCAATGGAAACATCCTGGCAAAGGGGACCGCGAGGACCAAGTTCTCATATGTGACCGCAGCCCGAGGGTTCAGTCCGCAATTATCCTACCTGAAAGAAAGCAGAACACAAGAGGCTTACACAATGCCTGGGGTGCAGTCTGGTTCCGAGTACAAGGGCCCTGGTCCCGTCCTGTATTCCAATGGGGGGAGGGGGTGACACAAAGAACAAAACAAAATCAAGTCAGGTTTTGGGTTGAATGTATATCCCACAAAAAATCACCCCATAGTCTAACAGGTACAGCTAGGAACCTACTTAAGCTATATGCTGCACAAGATATAAAACTGCTGGTAGTATGAACCCGGCATTATATCTTTTAACTCAGGCAGCCCCTATAGTAGAAGGCTTCAATGAAGGTAAAATTTTCAATAGCTACAGATTAACTTTGAGGTCCAGAAAAAAAAGCAAAAGATGCTGAGATAACACTGTTAAGAGATGGGATCTAAGTATGTTGCCCAATATGAGCATAAACTTCTGTTCTGAAGCAAACCTGAGTAGCTGGGACTACAGGCATCCACCACCCATGCATGCCCAGCCCAATTTTACTATTATAGATGTTCCAAAGAAAACAATGAAAAAAATATAGTCATAAAGAATACTGTTAAAGAACAGTTGGTCATTCACCCTTTAAGGTATCTGCATGTCACACTGTTGGTTCAGAGCCATGGTTGCAGTAGTTTCCTAATTGACCAGATAACCCTTGACAGATCAAAAGAAGAAACTACTGCTAGCACTGTCTAATTCCTCCATTGATGGTGGGAACTCCAGACACCAATGGCAGGGGAAAAAAAAAAGTTAACTCACACCAAGCTCCTCTACTTAATACAGACACAGGGCCAAATCTTGGTCTTGATCTGTGCCAATCGACTTCAAAAGCTGTGATGTTCTTGATCAGTTCTGTTAGGGTGAGACCCGAATTTGGATCCCCAACAGTTGTGGAGTATTTCATCCTGGCAGCCTCATTAACATCAGGCTCCTGGGACTGCAACCAACTCAGGGTTATTCAGTCCATTTGAGGTTCACACCTGGAAGGTAAGTTTCTTTAAAAGTCATCACTAAAAAGGTTAGTTGAGCACCTACCAATTGAAGTTAAAATTCACTTTTAAAATGGCCTAAAAACACCCTTAAAGGCTATAATATACTAACTTAATGTTTAACTTTGAAACATACTTGAGAGAAAAAAGGTTATCTAATAGATTTATGCTAACTTTATCAGAGGTATCTCACAAAGACGACCCAGGTGTAAAATCAGCAAACTCTATTCACATGCTGAACACATGGTTGGCTGAATGATGGTTCTAAGAAATCCCAAGTCTCAATGACACAACTGTATATCATATAAACTTAACAAAACATGCATGCCATTCTTAATACATATATGAAAGCTGGGGATAAGCTGAGAACATTTAAGTGTCAGAGGTAACCTCACTGTTGAGGCTTTAACTCAGTGATGCTCAAATTCAATGTACAAAGGAAAACCATGAGAGAATTGTAAATTATAAATGCCATTTCCATTCTAGTGAAATTTACTTGTCTCTAGATATCCCCAATCTTGCCATTCTAATACTGTACACATTTCTTGAAATAGAAAACATTAAATTTCTGTGTCACCACCTATAAGATTTTGGCACATCAGAAATTATTATTTTATCTCCTTGAATGTTCCCTCAAAACACAAAACTATCTCAGAGAAACAGGAATTTTATCATAGGCTACAAAGAATTAGGGTGTAAGTGCCTATATCAAACAGATGACTGCTTTGGGCTAAAATAAGGACTTCATAGAATACAAACATGAAAACATGCAACACTGAAGTGTCTTAGAATATTAGGGCTTTATCTGAGGTATAAAATAGCAACTTAAGAGCTTCCTTTGATAAAGGCTAATAATAAGAAATGGGTTTTATTTTCTGTAACAAGGGGGTAGTGCTATATTTCCTAGAACTTGCTGTGTAGCCTAGGCTTTCCCTCTAACTCATCAGAATCCTGCCTCATTCCCTGGTACTGAGATTAAAGGTACGCACTGCCATGCACTACTCTGAAGTATTTTATTAGCAAACTGAGAACCTTTGAAGTTAGTTAAAACTCTCACTGTGCTGTCCATTCTAGCTCCCAAATGGTACCTTAACCTTCATCTTAACTATCACAGCAGTTTAGTAGTGGAGAGTATGATTTTATTTTGGTTTTTAAAGACAGAAATTCTCTGTGCAGCCCTGGCTGTCAGGGAACTTTGTAGATCAGGCTGACCTCAAATTCAGAGAGAGCTCTACCTGCCTCTGTATCCCAAGTGCTAGTCGGGTGTGTGCCACCAGAGTTAGCTGAGTCTGAATTTTGGCTCTATCATGAGGTACCAGATGATCATAGGCAAAGTACTGATGCTCTCTGAACCTTAGTTCTTTCCTGGACGACTACTTACACAACAACGGCCAACGTGTTAGCTCTGCCCTCTTTTTTTCTTCATACAAGTTATCGTTTTACAATTGGTTAAATAATATTCTCACTGAGCATGTTCATATTTCAGAAGTAACACATTGGAATCACACTAACTCCACAACCTGTGGCCTAAACTACAGAAAATACTCAAAACATGTAATTTTTGCTTTTTGGTATGGTCCTGTTTGATGATTTGGCTCCTCAGTGAATGAAAGGTTATTCTTGTAGGAAACTAAGTGCAAATTTCAACCACATCCACCCCACTCTCACCTCCAGTTTTTAAAAGGCTGAGTACCGTGCTCGGTCCACATACTGCTCCCGCTCATACCGGGCCATGTCGTACAGGGAATTCCGTGTTGCTGCTGAAGCCTGAGACATCTCACTCTCTGGCCCATAACCGTAGCCCTCTCCAACTGCAGGGAGCACAGCCGCATTCCGACGTAGTGGACTCCTGTCCCTTCCATAATAGGAAGAGGAAGCGGCAGCAGCCATTGCAGCTGAGGTGGCAGCAGAGCCAGAGTTCTGCAATAGGTGTCTGTCATAAGGATCAACAGAAGTGGAGTTGAGGTGACTGGGTACAGTTGAGCTCTGGACTTGAGGAAGATGAGACATGGTCTGCTCTGCATAATTGTATGCGGAAGCTGCAGCTGCTGCTGCCACAGCTTCATAAGATCGGACTCGGTAGCGCTTATAGTAGTCGAGTGCTCCATAGGCATCGTTGTAATACATGGACTCCCCATAACCCATAGTATAAGGCGTGCGCACTGCTCCATACTGTTCATTGTACTGCTCAGTAAAGTCTGCCACACGCCCTGTACGGTCTACTGGGCACTCTTTGGACCAGTGTCCTTCTTTACCACACCGATAGCAACCACTCTGGTCTCCCATCCCAGGGGCAGTCCGAAGCCGGCTAGTTGACAACTGTACATGCATTCGTTTGCCTTGAGGAAACAGATTAAAATCATTACTTATTATCACTCTTCACTCAAAGTAAACATAAAATACATAGACAAACACACTCCTGGGCCCCCCTCATTTCAGCAATCCTTTCCAAAAACTTAATGTTTCAACAGAAGTGAGAACCAGAAAATTGAAGTCCTTAGAGATTGGTCAGATGCTGTTTATACCAGTAACATAGGAGACTCTCCCATACTTGTATCTCCTCCACAGCTTGTTTCCCTTCCCCAATGCAAAGAGTACAAAGATTGCTACCTTTTACTATGACTGATTACCTCCAAATCAAACTAGACCTCACTAATAGAAGTTTTAGAAGGCATCTTATCTGTACCTGTGGAATTAAAAGACCCTTTATAGATTTCAACGCCTTTCCTCACAAGCAGAACTATTTGAACAAAGCCTCTTAGAATAAAAATTAACAGGTTGGACATGCATCTCTCAATGGTTTAACATTTGGCTACTGTATGAAAGGCCAAGTTTGATCCCCAAGCACCGAACAAAAATAAAATGAAAACAGCACTAGCTTTTTAGAAACTGTTCTCATGTAAAAGAACGATCAGCATTTTATCCTACCATGCAGAACATAATTCTTTACAGGTATTCTCTGCAGTTGCCTAAAGAACTATGAGCACCCATTCAAGCAACACACATATACATACTTCTAGAAAACTACCACTGAGAAACAGCTAAGAAAAGAACTCTTTTGCCCAAGAGTTTATGTACCACCCAATCCAGTGACCTTTGTTGTCTCCAACATGAAACCATCTTTAGTGAGAACAAAGATGCTCAGCCAGGCTGTGGTGGTGCATACCTTTAGTCCTAGCCCTCAGGGATCAAAGCAGAGTCAGGTGGATCTCTGAGTTAAGGTCAGCCTGGTCTACAGAGCGAGTTCCAGGACAGCCAGAACTCTATGTAGAAACCCAGTCTCAAAACAGTGTTCAAGCTTATGACCCCAGCTGCTAGTAGATAGTCTTCATCATAACCACTGATGCTGTCAATAGGTAGATGGTGTTAATTCTCTGTGAAAGTAGCATGTGCTACATGTACTCATGTACCATTTCTGTCCTCACTTATACCTCATGTAGAGTTCTCCATAATCTAGAGGTCATAAGCCACTACAAACATAGTGACATTGAGCTGTGTAATTGACACATTAATTACTCCAATTCTGAAGTCAGAATTACTAGGCCAATCTAGAAAGAAAACTCTGGGTTGGCCCAGAGATCTAGAAGTCTACTTTTAAGGGGAAAAATACAATTGAATTTGTTGATTTTCATCGATTCTGACTGAGTCTGTTTTCCATTGAAATACAGTGATTTTACTTGATGTCTCTGCCCTATCCTAGTCATGCTTTCAGTGTAGAGGATGGGAATGCTTTAATGTGGACAAATCTATTCTACAGTTGTGAAAAGGATGCCAGTTTTTTGTTTTGTTTTGTTGACTTAGAGCTAGAAACACCTGTAAAATAAATGTAGGTGGCTTCCTTGTTTTGCATTCTTTCCAAAGGTTACATGGGCTTTCCATTTAAAATTTCTAAAATGCTGTGCTTTAGAGACAGGTAAAAATGTTACCACTCTACTAGGCACAGCCAGACCAAATTCTTAGATTTTGTGAAACCTCCAAGTTATTGAAATTTTCCAGTATTTACCAGAAAAAGCATTTATTCTTGAAAATTGGAACAAAAGAGACTATTAAAATGCTAAAAGGTGGGAAGCTTAATCCTAATTCTGAAGTTCTATCCTAGGTCAGGGTTCACAGAAGACTGGAGATGTAGGTGACATAATAATGATCCATTGATTTGTCACTGAAACGATACCCCTAAGTTCTTCCCAATTCAGCTGCCCAGATGGTTATTTGGGAACAGCTTCTTTATGGTTTCCAATTCAAACTGCATTCACTGCTGCCTGTGGAGAGGAAACATCTTAAAAGACCCAGGTAAATTTAGTATATGTTTAGAAGTTGTACAATGCAGAAACTTAAATATATTAGACAACCATTAATACACAGAAGTAAAGATTTAAAAGTGGCACTGCCAAGTTGACATGTAGTTGTCATTTCAAGGAGATATCTGACAGGCTTATATGTACAGCCCAGCACCGAGAAGTCTGAAGCAGGACTGTGATTTTGAGGTCTGTTTCAGCAAAGAAACAAACAAACCAAACCAAAACACAAAAAAACCCATAGTTACATGCTAGAAAAAAAAAATTAGCTGATTACAAAAATATCTGCATATGTAAGCAAGAGTAAATTACTCTTCAGAGGAGCCAGAAAAAGAATGTGATACCAATAAATGATTCTTCTTTTTCAACTCAGTTTATTGTCTGTACTTTCTATGGAAGTGATTATATATATATATATATACACACACACACACACATATATATATATATATTAAAAGTACATCCATTGCATTATTCAGTCCCCTGTTTCTTATGTAATTATATCTGTTATTAAGCAAATACAAGGGATAAGAAGCATTACTCAGTGGTACTGTGTTCACAGCATGCTCAAGACCCTGGGTTCAATATTCAGCACCAAAAAAGCAAACAAAAAAAAAAACCCTATGTACTCATCTTTTAACTCCCATTTCATTTAAAAAGTAAAAGGGCATATAACATTATACATTGAGAATTTATCTGCAAACTTAGTACTTCCTTTTTTTCCATTTTGTTTCCTTCTTCAGGGATGGGAACACATAGACTCATGATAGAGCTCTTGCCTAGTATTTGTGGGGCCCTTGGATGACCCCAAAACAGAGAGGGTGGGGCAGGAACTCCTTCCTTACTCTCCTCTGTCTATTCATGACCTCCTTCCACATAGAGTGAAAATAATTAGGAATGTTTTGAAGTTGAAGTGTGCTAATGTTCCAAAGTAAAAATATAAACAATGAAGTTCAACTGTCGTAGTACTTTCCTAACCAGGGTAGGCACAGACATGGTTGCAGATCGCACTCAACTTCATTATATATTGCTTTTATTGTCAAAATGCACTTACTATCTCACCGCCATCCTTTCACAGAGGCGTATGAGAGCTCATTATTTTATAATGGGGAGAAGCATAGGGAATGCACTTGTCAACCTGTTGGTTAAGGGCTGGAATTAGCTGCAACTTTTACCCTAGGCTTTCAATAAATAAAGGCCAGGGTATTAGTGATGAAGCTAGACTACATGATAGTGAACCTCCAGTAAGCTTCACTATTTGCACATTTACACTGATTAAGTTTCCCTTTCCCTAGGTTTAGCATAGGACCTTTGTATATTTTAACTTTTAGGCCACAAAAAGATGTTGAATTTTGTGTTCCCACATGACAGTGTCAATAAAAGACTTGTAGAACTGTGCTAACCAATGAACTTCCTGCAATGTGGGTCTGATCTGTTTTCTAATACAGTAGTCATTCCCTCGTGACTCTTGCCCACACTGGAAAATTCTAATTTGAAAATTTACTTCTATTACTTCAATTAATATAAATTTAGTAGCCACATGAAACTAGTGGTTACTATAGAAACACGATTCAAGGGTTTTCAGACAAGCTCCTATTAGTGATAATACATACACACTTATGATCAATATAAGCAATACAGTAAAAGCTATAATGTCCTCGCTGGAATTTCTCCAGAAGCAAGACCATTATTCCTATCCAGTTTCTAAAGAAAAAAAAAATATTTTTTTCTTAACCAGTTAGAGTTAAGTAATAGTTAAATGGAGCAGGAGAACCTATGACATGTTTCCTGGCTTTGCTTGTAGTCCACAGACTGAACAAATTTGAACACCCCAAAGATAAACCATCTACCCAACCAGACTCACCACAGATTCTCATACGGTGCTTCCTCTAGATGCCTTTTCCTCTTTACTACCATCATCCATCATCGAAAGCAGCAGAGTGTAAAAACTCTCAAAGGCTTCTGGGTCACAACAAAACAGCAATGAAGTCGTAACCTCTAGCCCTTCTCACACTAGCTACTTATCTGCCTAGGCAACTTAGACTTCTCACAGCACTCAAGTGACTAAAGACCAAAGGAACCCACACAGTTGTAGAGAAACATCTTGGCAAACAATGAAAAATGTTTACTTCCCTAAGTAAATTATGCCTAAGAGTAGTAAACATAATCTATTCATTTAAAAGGATAGAAGCCACTCTCACAGCCCCATGGTCTTGTGTTCTTGCCTCTGCCTTGAGCTAGACTCCATGAAGGTCTGCCACCCAAGCCCCAGAACAGTTCACCTTGAAATTCTGTGTTGTCAAGGCCCCTGATGGCCTCCACCGCATCCTCTGCCCGCTCCATGTGTACAAAGGCATAATCTTTCACGATGTCACATTCGATGACTGGGCCGTACTCCTCAAACTTGGCCCGAAGCTCTTGGTTGGTACAAGTGGGACTGATGTTGCCCACATGTAACTTGGTTGAAGCTTTGCTCTTATTCTTGCTGGCTTCCACATTGATGTTCACTCCGTGCAGCTTGTAGTGGTGCAGGTTGCGTATGGCATCCTCAGCGGCCGTCTTGTCCTCTATGTGCACAAAGCCATAGTTCTTAATGATGTCACATTCCAGCACCTTCCCGTACTGCTCGAAGAGTGAGCGGATCTCCTGCTCTGTGGCCTCCCGGGGCAGATTTCCAATGAACAGCTTCACCATCCTGACAAGAGCCTGGCAGAGAAGAAACAAGATTTCAAAAGTCAGGTGTGAAGTGAGAAACTAACACTGCAGCATTACCCGACCCTCACAGTTATTCTTTTTTGAGAGAGGAACTGCTGTGTGACAATGCCAACAGAAGGTTGGGGGTTAGAATGCACAACAAGGTCTAAGATATATATCTGTGAGGTCAGGCACATTTAATCTACAAGGTTAGCTGCTTCACGGTTTAGCACAGAGATGGAAAAGACAAGCGGAAGGCATGGAGTATCTGAATGTCCCTAGTTACAGGATTTTGGAGGGAAATCTGTGTACATCTCCACAGCGCGGTATCACCTCCCACCATACTCCAAGAACGAAAGCCCTCTTTCACGCAACACCTGGACCCCTTTCCTCAGTGGCTCAACCTCCGCTCCTCATCCCAACAAAGACTCGGCCCGACCCCTGCCCCGCCCCCTCCGGATACCCGGCCCCGCCTCCTTTCGTTGTCTTCCCGGGACCTTCCTCAGAAGATGAGTGGCCCCAAACCGGAGCCGTCCCGGCCCTCCCGAGGTCCGGCCCAGCCCGCTCCTGGGTTTCCCACACACCCACAGCATCCTCTCCTACCTCCGGGTGGTGCCGGCGGTGGCGGCGGGTCCCGCGTCAGAGAGAACCCTACAAAATGGCGACGGCCGCTCGAGCCTCGGCGCGACCGGGCGCTTTCTCGCGCGCCAGCTCACGCACGCGCGAGTGCGCGCTGCCTGCCTCCCCTCCCCCTCGCAGGAGCAGGGCGACCAATCCTGCGGCCGCACACAACTGCCCGCCCCCCGCGCGGGGGCGGGGTCATGTGGTGACGGCACTGCGGAGCGAAGGTCAGCCCGCCCCCAGCCCATGCTAGCCAATCACCGCCTTGGGAGGGGGTCGCGGCTTGCGCGTCAAAAGGGCTCAGGAAGCAACCATTGCCTTGGCAAAACCGTAATGCCCGGGGGAGTCTCTAAGCATCACAATGGATCGTGGTATTAGGCGCACTGTGGAGGGGACTGTGACAAAGGGTTGTCTCACTGGGCCCGCTAGATAGGGTTTTCTCAACCTCTGGCTACTGAGAGCGATACTTCAGAAATCCAGACACTACCACATTTTAACCTAATCTCTCTCTTGTTTGGGTGGGAAGGGGTAAGAATTCCCTTAAAACAATTTAATTTTCACCGCAGTAGTGTTGTTCATTGGTGAAGAAGCTGAGACTGAGAGTCGAGGAGTAGAAAGATAATCGTGTTAGAACTGGGTTAGGTCTGAGGGAGGCATTTCTCTATCCAAACTATACTTTGTCATGTTTATTCATGAATATACGTGGGCTAGGCTTTCCCTCTCTCGTAGTATCTGTCTGTCGTGGTTCCTGAAATGTGAGCATTACCAAGGAATACGTTGTCCAGAGGTCTAGAGAGAATCCAGGTTTGGGGAATGTGAATGACAACGGTTCCACATCCATTTCAACCTGCCTGAGGTACAGGCGATTGTCAGGCTGTCGAATCTCAGCTGCGGTCCAAGGGCACCTCCTGGTGGCAAGCAGGGTACCAGCTTGATGGATTACTCACTATTCCATTCAACAAAGCAGAGCGGGTTTACAGACATTGATGAATTTATCTCCCAGTAGAGGCACCAGGAAGGTTGTCAGACCCTCCCCATTGTTGTCAAAACAGTTCCTCCATTGTGGTAGTTCCAACACCAGCTCCTCAAATAATATAGAGATCAGTTCCCAAAGTTGACTTCCTCCATCCAAACTACTTGGAAACATTTCTTTACCAAATCCATGTTTCCCACTCATTTCAGAAGCCACTGTCTAATTGTAATAATAGACACATTTTTAAAATTAGATTTTTTTGTTTGTTTTCCAATATGTGTGTGTGTGTGTGTGTGTGTGTGTGTGTGTGTGTGTGTGTGTGTGTCTTGGCTGTCCTGGAACCTCCTCAGGATCTGCTATCACGCAACCTTGTACATTGTATTTTGGGATCTGTCCTCTTCCCAAATTCCCTGAGGTCTCCACAACTAATGCCCCACTAACAGTCCACATCTTTCTACACAATTTCAATTTCAGTGAAATTTCATTTCACTCCCTTCCCCCCACCCCCTCTTTTAGACATGACCTTTCTATGTAGTCCAAGAACTGGCTGTGTAACCCAAACTAGCCTTGAACTCACAATCCTCCTACCTCAGCCTCTCAAGTGCTGGTAATTACTGATGTGTGACACCATTTCTAGCCTCCAGTTTTCCTTTTTAATATTGAAAAAATATGTGAGCTGGATGGTGGTGGACACATTCCCTTAATCCCAGCACTTGGGAGGCAGAGGCAGGTAGCTGTTAGTTTGAGGCCAGCCTGGTCTACAGAGCAAGTTCCAGGACAGCTTAGGGCTACACAGAGAAACCCTGTCGAAAATAAACAAAACAAAAATCCACCCCCCAAAACAACCAAACCAAAACAAACCCTAACATGTCTAAGAGTACCAAGTTCCCAGAAAAACTCTACTACAGAATATCCTCCTACTTGAAGCACATAAGGGACTATGTTTGTTTGTTTTGTTTTTTCCTGTTGTTACCAAGTTTGGCATTAACTTTTCTAATTTTGTCAATTGAAGCAGTGTAAAGTTTTATTCATAACTTGCTTTGGTTTGTCTTGTCTTTGATGAATTTGAAAATATCTTGTTATCATTTGTGCTCATATAAATTTCCTGCCTCTATCTTCTGCCTGAATTTTAGGTTACAGGCTTTGTGTTGAGCTGTAGAGTTTTCCTGCATATTGTAGCTGTTTCTAATTGGCTTCAGATATCTTGTCATTCCACTAATAACTTTGTTTTCTGAGGGAAATATTTTTAATGTAATCAAATTAAGTATTGTTTCCTAAAGCTTTCTCTTTTATGTTCTCTTTAGGATATTCTCTCCTACCACAACTCAAGTAGATAGTCTCTTCTCTTCCATCCCTATTACCTTTCACTCTTAGATCTGTGGTCCACTTTGATCAGTGCGATACAATGGAGATACAATGAGCCATATAAGTAATTCGTGATAAACTGGGAAAATGGTCTGTGGGTTCAACTCAATAGTCAAGCATTAATCTAACATCCACAAGCCTCTGGGCTTCATATGTAGCACCACAGTGAATAAATTAAATACAAATTTCCAGGAAGCATCAAATTATAAAAATTTGAAATCTATTTTAATATTTTTGACATTTTAACATGAGATAAATATAAAAATTGAGATATTAGAATTCTCCTTGAAGTCCTAAAAATCTGTTATTTCATACCTTCAGCACATCAAAGTTTACACTTGCCACATGTTGGGTACTCAGTAGTCTAATGTGGCCAGTGGCTACCATGTGGGTCAACACAACCAAAACCCACCTTCATCAGTGGTGGACGGTAAAAGTGCAAAGTATAAGCCCATTTATTTTACTGATCCCTGTTTCACACCAGTTTGCCGGCAAGACTGGTGTTATTTTTGTCCTAACCTTTTTTGTAGCCTTCAGAGCCCCGTTCTATCATCTTTCTTTTCCTCTCTTCCACCAATATTCAAGTTTCTTTCTTGAAGACTTGCTTCCCAGCCCTACGCTTATCCTCTTCCCTGTCCTCTATGGAACCCTATCCCGAGGTGGCTTTAGCTGCCACACATGTGTAGACTCTCACTTAGTGCCTGTCCTTCCCTTTCATTCAGTGACTTCTCTGCAGAAGCTAATAAGTCCATGGCAAGGTAGTAACTTCTCCATGAATCCCTCTCATACATCGTACATCTGCTTCTAAACTTCGATTACCGCTTTTTCCCCACGCCCCATAATCTGAGCTCTCCACAATAACGCTCCCATGTGTAACAGGTCAGGCTTCACAGCTGTACTTGAATTATGAGAAAAATGTCTGTGTCCTACTGATGATTGTTTTGCCTTAGAATGGGATGTTACTGTTGCACTGCTGCATGTGGGGTAACTGAAACCACTTAGGAGAAGACATTCTCAAGAGAAAGAATACTTAGCCTGTGAGTAATCTGCTGTACCAGATCTGATGTGTGGAGCCCATTCTGGGGCTGTGTGGTACTAGTTCCTAGTCTGCATATACCTGACTCTGCTTGTCTTTGTTTTGACCAGTGGTAGTCAGGGCTGCTTGGGGTCCCTGGCCAGTTATGCTGAAGACAGTTTTGCTGAGTCAAACAGACCCAAGACTCGCAATTTTAATACCTTCTTTTTTTTAAACAGTGCAAAGTTGTAAGAACAAATGCTTCTCTCCGTCTCTGGAATACATTGTGTGTGTTTATTTACATACTCGGGATATACCTTATGGCTTTCTACGGTGACCTTCTAGAGTTCAGGTAGGAACCTGCCACTCCTCTGATTCTGTGCAAGCTCCCTTGATTCTATGGGAAAGACAGAAAGTAGGTGCTCACCTTTCCACTGCTGGCTGAGCCGTAGTTAAGACTAGGTTGTGGTACTATTCCTCACTACTCCTTATTGAAAACAGTAGAGAGACTTGAGAGTGAGGAATCTCATGGGGGCCAGGAGTGTAGTGTAGTGGTAGAGTGCTTGCCTAGCATGTACAAGGCCGAAGGCATCACTCCCAGCACTGCAAGAAATTTAACAAAAAAAGAAAAGTGTGCACCAGGGAGAGTGACTTGCTTCCTTTTAACATGAATACTGTTAATTATCATCAGCCCAACCCACAATGGATGTCTTTGGTTTAAACAGAGGCTTAGCATAGGTCAACCCAATGAAACAGATCACTATCACGGGGAGATTGGATAGGGAGTCTCTCAGAATCACACGGATTTTGTGGGCTCAGAAGCTTGGCGTACAGTGGGTATCTGACATGCATAGAGAGGCTATGGTCAGGAAAGCAACAACACCAAGAGGCAGTGAGAGAAGCCGAGCTGTTTAATCACCTCCTTGGATAGACTCAAGGATGTGGCTACTCCTGAACAACTCACACTTGGGAGCCACCTAGAGTGGCTGGAGACAAGCAGTCCCTTGAGTCAGTGGGTGAGGCAGGATAGGCAGGGAGGGCTTCAGCACCTCCGACTTCATCATCTGGCGCTCCTGCCCTCAGGTTCTGCCTGCTTCAGCTCTGAGGGTCCTGGCTGTTCCCAGAGGCAAAGAACTGAATGATGGATGGCACACCCAGCTATGGTGGCACAGTGACCCTGAGGCAGGGACAATGGTTCCCACATAGCCCACGTTGAGGGTGACACTATCTGGTGGGGGTGGGGTGGAGGTGTCAGGCTTGGGAAGAGATGACAAGATGGGGAAGAGTGATATCAGGGGTTGCCTGGGTCCCACCACCAGTTGAATTAAATAGCAGAAGAGAAGGTTGTGGGAACACTCGTTTGTCCTCAGTGACAGTTCCTGGTGATGGGTTGACCTTAGCAGCAGACCCTAGCAGCAGGCAGTTGTCCTGCCAAGAGGGTGGTCTCTGTCGATAGTCCCTGGCAGTTTCCTGAACAGAGGGAGGGAGCTGGCCTGGGAGTCTTGCCCCAACTACTTGTTCTTCTTAAAGAAGCTGAACCGTTTTTCTCGTTCTCTTTCTCTGCCATCCTTGCTGCGAAGCACGACGGAGCCCTCAGGCTGTGACACTGGGGGCATAGTCATGGCCCGGGTCAGACCCCGGCTGGCACTGGGCACCACTGGTTCTTCTGGCTCTCCAGAGGCAGAGGATGCAGTGGCAATGGCTGCATTCACCACTCTCAGCCATGAGCTCATCTCAGCCTGCAGGGGACAGGGAGACATCAATTTAGACACAAGGACTTTGACTTGGGGCAGCCTGTAGCAGATAGAGGGGAAACATGATAGGAGGTAGAAAAAGCGGGTGAGGTTTTCATTTTAGAGAGAGAAAAAGGACCCCATCAGGATGGGGAGCATCAGTTGGTCATGGTGGCATATACCTGTGAGCCCAGACTCAGGAGGCTGAGGTAGAAGGATTAGTATGAGCTCGAGACCACTTTGGAGTAGTCCAAGTCTACAGAGTGAAACCCTGTCTCCTAAAACCCAGTGCTGGCAGGGAGAGAGAACACAGCAGGGCAGGGGAAGGCTCACCTCATCCTTGGCCTGGAATAGGTATTCTTTCCCATCCTGTAAGCTGTTGGGAGAGAAGGCACAGGGATAGCTAAGAACCTGTATTTGGCATGTCAGTGGTGCTGTGAGCTCAGAATTCTCCCAGGACTGGATTGACTAGGAAGACGCAGCCCTCAAGGCCAGATTATATTTTATACATTCTTCATAGTTTCAGAATTCTGCAGAAGTGCAAAAGCAAATTCTTTCTATAGACCACAGAGGGCCATAGGAAGCTCATTTCCAGCTGAGGTGATGTAGGCTTTGCTGGCAGTGGGTAGGCCCCTGGAAGCTAGAGTGAGCCAGCATCCTGCCCTCACATTTCCTGTGCAAAATAACTTCTCAGTCTTTGTTTTAGTTCCTCCATTCTTACTATGATTCAGGATCCAGAATCTCCACTGTCTTCCACCTACAAATACACCCAAGCACCTAGCATAGCAGCTCTGTTCCTGTGCTCTCTCCAAGTAACTTTCTTCCCTCTCGACCTTGCTTATGATCCATCCACCTTGCTTATTTCTGATTCCTTCCATCCCAACCTGAGAGGAGCCCTGGTTCCTACCCCAGCTTGAAGACATGCTTGCGTTTCCGATAATCAAAGGCCACACTGCCCTGGGCCCTGGCCAGACTGACAGGCACTTCTCCATGGTATGGCACTCCTGCACTAGCTGCCCTGGCATCCTTGTAAAAGCCGAGGCTCCCACGCCGAAGTACACAGTACACATTCTGCCAGGACCTGGGGGAGATATGTCAAGAGTCAAAATCCGGTAGGCAAGCCTGTATGCGACCTGTAACATGGGCACTGTGGAACTTACAGTTCCATTCCTGTCTTTGGGTCACTTGTGGCCATCCTTGGAGTCACTTTCTCAAAGGACAAACTCCTATAAAGTGCCACCCTCTCTGTCTAGGAAGTATCCAGGAAACCCTCTTCAGAAGCAGAAACCTGAGAGGCCACAGGCTCTGCATAGCCTGGGCTGATACCTGTTGGCGGCTTTCTTGTTGAAGGCTTCCATCTCTTGTTTGCGGCACAACATCCCTTCCATCTGTTCCTGAGCAGAGAGCTCAGGACCTCTTGTGGGCAGGGTGGTAACATGAGCTGACTCAGACGATCTGCTCTGGGGCATTGGAGAAGGAGCAGGGCCCCGGGGCAGGGTCTGCCTCTCTCCCCGGGGCCCACTGGACTGGTCTCCTGTGCCAGATCCCTGTGCGGGAAAACAATGCCATTGCTAAAAGACGGCATGGATGATATCTTTCCTTGGAGTTCGGAGGTTCTATGGCCAAGAGCTGGTCTCCCAGCCCAAGCTCCTGTTGAGCTTCATACCCCGGATCCCTACCCACTTCTTTTGTCCCTTCATCTCCCAGGCACCCACACCCACCCCTCTAGAGAGACTCACAGGCCCTTCTGGGACATCGCTCTGTTCAAGTCTTTGCTGTTCCGACAGTGGCTGCAAAGACAAGAAGCTGTGAGGATTTGGGGGCTGGCCGGGTTGAAAGAGATGTTTGGGGACATGAAATTACCTGTGAGGACTCGGTGTCCGTGCAGACCCCATTAACACTGGGTGCTTGTGTGGATGGTGGCAATTTTGACTGGGTTCTAGAATAATCAAATGTGACACAGAATAATTAACCGGTGGCTTGCTTGGGCTTAGCTTCAGCACCCTGGCCCAGGTTTCTAGTTCTTACCCATCCCAGGCAGTGTCAAGAACTCTCTGGCCATCTACCAGACTCCCCTCGGGCTGACTAGCCATGGGCTCTGAAGTAGGGGCCTGTTTTCTCCGTTCCTCCTCCTCTCTCTTCCTTTTCCGCTCATTCTCCCGCTCTTCCAGCTGTTAAGAAATGCTGAGGTCAGCAAGCATCAGGGTGAGGTGGAAAGCTGAAATGTCTCAGCTCTAGCCCAGTAAAGCAGGGAAGATGGACAAGGGACTTTTCACCCAGGCTAACAGACATCTGTGGTCATGTAACAGATGAGTACTCTAAGCTTACATGCAGAGAAGCAGTGCAGTGGGAAGAGAAGAAATGTCTTCCCAACATGAACAAGAACAGGTCTGGGGCAGCAGTGGGGTTGGGCACCTCTGAAGTCCCACAATTCTCACCGCAGTGAGCTTCTCCAGCGCACTGAAACGCTCTTCCCAGGCCACTGCTGATTTCTGGAAGGCTTCGTGCCGCTTGATGAGGCTCTCCACTTCATCCACAGTGCAACCCAGTTCTGCACTTCGCACCAATGGCTCCTGACTGCATAGCCAGGCCTCTGCCATCCCTGCATCTCTCCCAAACACAAGCACCTCCAAAACTGCCACAATTGGGGTAGGGGTCATAGAGAGACTGAAGGTTAGAGTGCATAATGGCAGGGCATGGTAGCAGTGGCAACCTCAAATACAGGGACAGAGCACTGTCAGGACGTACCAAGGACAGGCCCCAGGGTTCCTGGGATCATGCACTGTGGCAACCACATATAGGCAATGCCCAGGCTTTCCCTCACAGGTCCCTCCCTCCTGTCAGCATTCCCACAGTGGCTCACCAAGCTGTAGCCAGTCCATCTTCTCCTGCCACTTGTCAGCTGTCTCCTGACGCCGGGATTGTAGCTGAGACAGCTTCTCTGAGATCTGGGGAGTAGGGAGAGGAGGCATGACTTAGGATCTATGGGGCTTTCCCAAGGGTCTTGGGAGCCACCAAAATACAGCCATGATTTTTAATGTCAAGAGGAGAGGAAAATAGTCCTGTCAAGAGGAGAAGTGAGATTTTAGAAATCTCTGGACAGCACTGAGAGGTGAGAGTGAAAGAGTTCTTGCTAAGAGAGAATGACAAAAAGCAGAAGAGGGGCAATATCAAAGCTGGGCATGGTGGTGCACACCTGTAGCCCAGCCCTTGGCAGGACAGAGCAAGAGAACTGTGACCAGCCTGAGCTACATGCTGAGACCCTGTCTTAAACAAAAAAACAAAACCCACAAAGAAACAAAAGGAACAGAAAGAGAAGTTACAGGAATGATCCCTGTTTGGTGTAGCTAGCCAGATTCTCTCCAGGTCTCACCTACCTCCTCAGCAGCATAGTGGCTCCGGGCCAGCAGCTCCTGCCCCATGTCAATGCAGGAGGAGAATCTGTCTGCTCTGGCCTCTATCTCTGCTTTGATGCCTTGTTGGTTTTTGATGACTAAATCTGCAGAGGACACATCCCTGGGCCAAGACAAAGGTGGTATTACTGGCTGTCCCAGCCCCATCACAGCCACCAGTAGCATCACGCAACCTGTGAAGGACACCAGGCACTATGGGTCTCACCGGGGCCGCTCCTGGGCATCCATCTGCAAGTTAATCCCATCCATCCACAGCATCAACTCTCGGACAGCCTTGAAGAATCGGAATTTGTCTGTGGTATCCAGTAACAGCTGACGACGGGCCGCAGAACTTCCCTGGAGCTGGGCCCAGGCCTCAGCCACTGCCTGCATGTGACGGCCAATTTCCTCGGCCTTGTCTCCAGCATAGGCCTTTTGTAGCCTGTGGCCATCGTCCTGAACCTGCTGGACCTGAAGGTGGGGACCCAGGTCTGAGTCAGGCAGAGCTGGGAGACAGCAGAGCTGAAGCCTCTCTCATCCCCACATCACTTTCTACTTCCTGTCTGTCCACCAGCCAAAGTTGTGGTAGGAGGAACCAAGATTCAGAGCCCCACCTACCACCATTTGTCCTTCCGAACCTCATCTGGGCTTCTAAAACAAGTTGAGCTATTCTACCCAGGGTCTAAGGGACATTGAACATCACTAGAATGAGATGTGCAACTGCTGAGTAAATTCTGGCTGGGGTCTAACTGGTCATATAGGGCTGAAAGAATGATCTGTGTTAAACTTATGAATCAAGAATTCTGGCCTGAATGGCATCAAAACAGGTAGGTTCTGGCATAGAACGAAGGATCTTGCAGGCATTGGAACTATTTGAGAAAGTTGTGGGTCCTCATTAAAAGTGTGAACTTAGCCAGGGAGATGCCTCAATATGTAAAGCACTCACTCAAGCCTGATTACCAGAACCTAAAGTGCAAGGATAGAATCAACGCCGCCCTCTGACTTCCATATACATTGTGACACGTGTGCTCTGACACATGTGCGTGCACACATGCTATAAAAGAATCCTGAATGTGATAGCTGATATCCATTGACTGGAGATATCTTTTTTTTTAATTTTTTTTTGGTTTTTCGAGACGGGGTTTCTCTGTGTAGCCCTGGCTGTCCTGGAACTCACTCTGTAGACCAGGCTGGCCTCGAACTCAGAAATCCACCTGCCTCTGCCTCCCAGGTGCTGGGATTAAAGGCGTGCGCCACCACTGCCCGGTGGCTGGAGATACCTTTCTGGAGTGATTTTAACCTCAAACCTCATTTCTAAATGCCCCTTCAGTGGTGCCGCCTCCCTCGCCCTCCGCCCCAGGTCTCAGAGACCTTCCTTAGCACACAAGACCTGCCCTCTAATTTCCCACCAAATAGTTTCCTCTCAGCCTTTCCTTCCCAACTTGTTCAGCTAGGGTCAGACCTGAGTGCTGAGGGCTTGGATGTCGTGCTCATAGGCACAGTGCCGGCGCTGCAGGGCCTCAGCAGCATTGAGGTCGCGGCCGGTCCCATCTGGAAGCTGCTGCTGCTTGTGCTGTACCCGTGCCAGGGCTTGGCGGGCTCCATGCAGGAAGCGCTGCAGCTCATAAGCAGCAGCCAGCACCTGACCTCTTGTGTCCAGCAGCTCCAGCAGGTCAGCCCAGGCTTCATTGAGACTGTCCTTCCATTCGGCCACAGTGGCCCGTGCAGCATGGCCCCCAGCAATGAGCCCATTGGCCAGTGCATTGGCACTGTCTACACGCTCCTGGCCAATGGTACTGGTGTCCCTGGAGAACTCTCGGAATTTGTCCCGAAGCATCTGATGGAGGAAGCATTTGTAGAGACAGAGATGAGACCTGCTGTGTAAGGTCCCTGCTTCAAGGAGCAGTCACTTCTCTCTGAGAACCCACTGGTCAGTGAGAAGGCATGGCAGCTTTAAATTTACACGGTGAGTTGCTTAACAGTAAGAACACAACCTGAGAAATGCATCACTGAGGAATTGCACCAGGGTGCAAGTGTGAACTAAATGGCTAGGGTAACATAATACCACAGTCCTATATGGCACCTAACATTCTACAAAAGGTACCTAGAGACACTCCAAACCTATAGCCCTTAACAAGGACATCCTAACTATGGGCTAGATTTCTGCACCAGAGGACCCAAACCTCCAACCACAGCAGAGAATCTGAAACTCTCCCTGTTTTGTTGAGGTCTGTTAGGAAAGAGTAGCAATTTCATTTTAATCCTCACCCATGGCCATCCCTGTGTCTCTCTCTCTGCACAACTGCAGAAGTTAGATAAACTAAAAATCCACCTACTCTAGCTCTGTGTCCCCACCCTCCTCACTCTGCCTGGGCCCTGAGTGCTGATCTGCATGGCACTCACAGTCACATGCTCATAGTCCTGGCCTAGTTCATGGGAGGCTGCCACGACTTCACGCTCCTGTATCCACTGTTCCAGGTCATCCAGCTCTCTTCGGAGCTGGCACAGCCGGAGGTGCTCCTGCAGGCGCTCACGCCGCTCTCCTGCCAGCTCCTTTAGGCTGGCATACAGCTTGTCCACCTGGGCTTGGCGTATTGTTAACCTTGTGCTGCAGAGGTAGAGAGAATGGTTTGCTCTATGGAGCTTTGTCACCTAACTGCTCTATCTGCTAACTGCTTGCCAAGTCCCTGCTTCTCCCAACTTTCTATTCTATATGCATGTAGTCCAAAAGATGCCACAATCCCTATACTTTCCCAGAATCCGCCCTCCTCTCCTCCAGGGTCTAGGCTCCCTGATACTCACACACTCACCTCTCTGGGTGTTCATGGTCAATCATATCTTGACTGCTGGCTGCTAGTTGTTTGATGGTCTGGGCATAGTCAGCAAGGGCTTGTTCCAATACCTGATGCTTCTTCACTTCTGCCTGGGCACTCAGCTCATCCTGAGAGAGAGAAAATTGAATATCAGGCAACAGGGGCCAGGGGCAGAAGAACTGGCCACACACACCAGCTATTGTTCTGACTCTCACCTTGGCCTTTTCCTGGCCCATCATGTGTAACTCCTGCTCACCCATCCAAGCCTCGGACTCTGCAGCATCACGATAGAATTGCTGGGCTCGAAGGGCTTCCTCCAGTCGCTTACCCCGAAGCTCCAGCTCATGGCTCAGGCGTTTCCACATTTCCTGGAGCTCAGCCAGCTCTGGACCTGCTGCTGCTGTTCCCAGAGTATGCTGCCTCTCTTTGAGGTCTGCAATCCGGGGCTCATGGCCCTGGATCTCCTTCTGCAGGGTCTGTCCGGAGGAACAGAAGATACACTGAAAGGCTTGCAAAAGGAACCGAAAGCCTATACCCTTAGATCTGCTCCACCTTAACCCCCCCCCCCCAAATTCTTCTCTTTCCTGAATCCTCTTGAAAACTCTTTATCAAGACCCAGGGACACAATGTGATGCCCCTTCAACCCTCATGCTTTCCTACCAACAAAGGCCACTCTCCTGAGCTTGGGAAAGGTAAATCACCAAAGGCTTCAAGCAACAAGATAATATCATAGACACCCTCTCATGGGGAAAAACAAAGGAGCTGGACATGGCAGCATATATACACCATTAATCCCAGCAGATAAGAGCAGATCTCTTTGAGTTCAAGGCCAGCCAAAGATACACAGTAAGACCTTGTCTCAAAACAACAGCAGTCATCCTCCACCTCCCATCACCACAAAAAGGAAAACAACCAAAGGTCTGAGTGTGAGGATGCTCTAGGAGCTTTGTTTTCACTCTTGCCCTCTGCCTCACCTGGTTTTTCTTCATGAGAAGCTGGACGCTGGGCAAGTCCTTGCCATGTTCCAGAGAGCTGGCCATGGGAAGCCGCTCGGTCACCCACAACTGGAGAGAAAGAAAAGGTTAATGGAGGTGCAAAGAGGAAGTACCTATGGCTACAACTGTGCATGTGAGGAATGGCCTTGCAGAACACCCATTAACATCCCTAGAGGGGATGGGCTACTTCCTGTGGCACTTCCCCAGTGCCCAAGAAGTAGGCCAGAGAGCCACATGGCTGGGAGCAGCTTGCCACTCCATGCCCATGACTCACTATCTCATCTTCCACATCCCGGTGGAACTGGTGCTGCTCTCGGGAGGCTTGCAAGCGCCGGCAGCGTTCCTTCATGGGTTGACACAAGGCCCGGAACTTCTCCTCCACAGCCCTTGAGGTCCTTTCTACCTCCCCTGCACTCTGGTCTTCCTGGGCCAGGGCCTTTGCCTGGGCCTGGATCGCCTCTACCTCCTTCTCTCTCACAGCCATCTCTCGTTCCAGCATCTACAAACAAAGAGGAGATAGATATCAGTGCCACATTTTACCTTCAAACTCATAAGGCATAAGCCTGTATCAAACCAGCCATGATTTCTGATTCCTGGGGCCTCCACCCAGGAAGAACAACCTCTTATGGTCTGGACAGATCACACTCACTCACTCATATACTCTCTCTCTCACTCTCTCTCTCATCACAAACACTCACTCATATTCTCTCTCTCTCTCTCTCTCTCTCTCTCACACACACACACATTTTTTTTTATATATAAAAATGCCAGGACTGTGTGACCACTGTGCATATTATGAACTCATTGTCTCTCGGATGCTGAACTAGACCCTAAATCATTATTTTTCCTAGCTGGTACAATGCCAGCCTTGTCAGAAGAGGGCGCTAGAGGAAAAGCACAAAACAGGAGCAGGTATGCTTTGCTTTTTGCTTGGGCTTCAAAACTACCATCAGAGTACAAGGGATCTAGTGGCTCTTTCCCTTCCAAGGAAAAGAATCCTGCTCGTCCAGGGTTCTTAGGGTCAGGGAATCAGCAAATACAGCCTATTTACTAAATTAAGTATATTGGTACACAGCTCCATTCTTCATAGTATTGTGCATGGCATTTATTTATTTATTTATTTATTTATAATGAAGACAAAGTTGAATTGCTGTGATAGATCATATAACCTACAAAATGCAAAGTATCATTTAGCTCTGTTGAAATTTTTTTATATATTAATATATAATTAATTTGTATATGGGTTTCTCTCCTTCTACCCCGAAGGTTCTAGGGATTGAACTCAAATAGTCAGGCTTGGTGATAAGCATTTTTACACACAGAGCTGTCTCTTTACAGAGAAAAGGTTTTCTGACACCAACTGTAAAATTATTTTTAGACTTGCTCTGGCTTAAGTTGTAATTTGTTTCCTCCAAAACTTATGCTGAAATCTGGTCCTCAAAGTAAAGTGTTGACAGACAGACGGTAGCGGGGCCTTTACAAGATGAGTAGACCATTACAGGGATTTATGTAGTTCCCATGGGGCTGGATTAGTTACAGGAACAGGTTGTAAAGGGAGGCTGCCTTTTGTGTTTAGTCTCTTTCACACGAGCTAATTTTCATTCTGTTCTATCATCTCACGACACAGTACAAGACTCATCGGAAACCGAGCAGATACTGGTACTATGCCCTTGTACCTCCAAAACTGCAAGCCAAAATAAACTTTTTTAAAAAATAAGTCACCTAGTCTCTCATATTTTATTGTAGTAACAGAAAACAGACTGAGATAACACTTTTAGTAATAACACCTTTTTACTAATGAATATCTTTTTTTAAACTAAAGTTTTCCTGTCCAAGTTATTAGTGTGGCCTGTCTGACTTCCCTGACTGACACACAGCCCTGTACACTGTGATGGAGTCTTTAATTATGATCACTGTCAGAAATGCTACAAGACATCACCTACCAGGCCTCCTGAATTTTAAAAGCTAGGCCCCTCTGCCATTGTCGGGCTGCTCACTCTCCCCAAAGGTCCCTTACATACCTGTTGTTTCTTTAGCAGAATGTTGACACTGGTGAGGTCCTTGCCATAGTCATCTGAGTGCAGCTGAGCCTGCAGGCTCTCCAGCCAGCTCTCCAAGGCAGAACAGCTTTGGGCAAATAGCTCTGCCCGATTGGCATCAAAAAGACTGCGGGCCTTGGCTTGGGTAGTGGTCTCCAGCTCATCCCAGCGCCTGTGCAGGTCCTCCAGCTTCTCTGACACTAGGACTTTGAGTTCTGGCTTTTCAAGAGTCAGCTCCCGCCCTTCCTGGGTGACAAGACAAGGGAGGTATAAGTGCCAAAGTCAGACTCTACTGAATGTTGCAGGCTAATCACAGGCCAGGGATCTGAGCAGTAGAGAGCTGAAATGTCCCTGGTAGTTCTAATGTCCTGTTTGAGGTAGGCTCATTCATAGACTCTCCCCAGAGGTTTTGAAAGCCTTCCACATTGCTCTTCACTGTTGACCACACTCCAAGATCAGTGCAACTTGACTCTCCCTTAGGAAGCCATTGCAAGCTGGGCCTGGTGGCTCATGCCTGAAATCTCGCACTTGGGAAGCTGAGACAGGAAAGTTGCTATGAGTTTAATGGTAGCCTGGTCCACACAGCAAGATCCTGTCTAAATAAAAAATTTTAAAGCCATTTGGAATCTTCTAGTATTATGCTGCACATGGACTTCAATTATCTACTGTCATTTTATGTTTCTTAACTCATGTCATTTAACTTGCACTAAAGCAAATCTCACATGGTCTTCCCATCTTTAGCCTCTCAACTTGAAGACTTGTTTCTATGGGAGAACGGGAAGCAGGAGTGATGAGTCAAAAGTACCCTCAATCAATGGCAGACAGGGATGATGGATGAATACTCATCAACTTTGTGCTTTAGGTGGGGTAATACTGCTTCAGGTTCTGTAGTTTCTCAAGTGCCCCAGTAGCTCTGCACGCCAACAGCCTGCAGCAGAGCCTGGCATGATGATATTCTTATCTCCTTCTCTCCCCCTCCGTGGTACTGGGGATTGAACCTTGTCATGTGGGCTTTACACATGACAAGTACATGCTCTACTGAGCTACATCTCTACCCTAACAAATCCTGTCTAGACTATTCTCTCTTCTGTCTCATCTTTCCACTCCCCTCCCCAGTGTTTTGTGGGATCACCTCTCCTGAAGTTGGGCTTCTCCAAAATTCTGGTTTCAGTCGGCTATCATGAACTTTTAGGCCCTTTATATGGCTGTTGGATGAAGAGGATCAAAGGCTAGCTTGTCTTGTGTGCCTCAAGTCTTTGGCATGCTCCTTGCATAGTGATTCATGCTTTTCCTGATCTTGCCCAGGACACGTTCCCTACCGTTGCTTCCAGGAACCTTGTCAGACCTTCTGTGCTCCCAGCAGGCTGTCTTCCTCCTTGCTCCCGGTCCTTCTCACACTTCTGGTTTCCTGCTTATCATCACTCTTTATCTAGAACCTACTATTTCTGCTTGCTCACATTCCCTTTACCTTCCACAGATGGCTCCAATGCATTCCTTTATGTCTGCTTAATGTTCAGACTTGGAGAACTCTTACCTTTTGGCACCCAGTGTATTCTACTCTGAATCTTTTCACTTATTTTTTGCAATCCTGGGTATTGAACAAAGAACCTTATATATGTTAGGCAAATCTACAGCCACTTTTAAACTTTCATTTTGAGTCCCAGTCTCACTCAATTGTCCAGGATGGCATTGAACTTGGGATCTTCCCACGTCAACTTCCCAAGTAGCTAGTATTACAGGCCTCTGCCACCAGACTAGCCTTCTGCTCTGGATATGACTCAGCTGTCTGTGTAGATCATCTTACTTCCTGGCTACAGAGCTTTTCCTTTTAATCTGATCCAGTGGTAGCATCACCTCCTTTCCCTCTCAATGATCTGCATATGGGACTACTATGTACGTATCTCCTGAGCAGTTGCAAACATTGCAAACTGCTCTCCTCTCCCCAGGTACTATGCTCTTGAGGGATGGAAGACATCTTCAGATATGCCACAAACCACCTAGCAATAAACTAGCTCACACCACTATCTCTAGGAATATTTGCTGAGTAGAAGTAATATTTACTTGACCCCAGCAATTGAGACAGAGCTGTGTGGGAGACAAAGACCTAGGATGACAAGATTTAAAAACAAGGGTTGTCAAACCATGGCAGATGGACAAAATCTGCCCCCCCACCTGTTTTTATAAATAAAGTTTTATTGGAGGACAGTCATGTTCATTGGCCTCTATGACAGCACAAAAGGGCTGTGACAGCAGAGATGAGGAGCTGGAATACAAGGTATATGGCCTACAGAGCCTGAATCATTTCCTATCAGCCCTTTACAAAGGTTTGCAGACCCCGGGTGAAGAGGGTTATGGTGTTGCAGATCCAGAAACAGTTAGGCCATTGAACCCAAGCCACAACCAGCTCTCTAGTCTACTGTATTTTCTTGAAGTTCTGTCTGACTTCACTCTCAGGCCATAACTTCTCACTGTGGCAATGTGAGTGAGCCTCAGGAAAGAACATTTCCTGGAGTTAGGCCCCTCAGCCTATAGTTTGTCCAGGGTCTACCCAGAAGCACCCCCAAAGTCTCAGACATTACACTAGGTACCTTGTCCACTTTGTCCAGCCAGTCCTTGTTGGCTGCCAGCTCAGCCATGAATGCCTGGTGTTTTTGCCACTTGGTGTGCAGGTTGCGTGCCTCATCGTAGGACACATCCTGAGCTGTCAGCATCTTCTCGTCAATCCAGAGTTTCAGCTGGTCCAAGCATAAAACAAAAATAAAGGAGGAGATCTTTAGAAGGAAGGGGTGGTGGGGCAGATGGTCCAGGAGATGCAGAAGACTCCAGAAGAAGCCATGAAAGGCTTCTGTGTGTGTAAGGGATGAATGGCAAGTAAATGCCGAAGGGTACCAGGGAACTGAGCCTCACCTCCTGACAGTCTTGCAAGAAGTGCTGCTGTTCTCGGTTGTCCCGAAGGCGGCCTAAAAGCTGCTGCACTGCCTCTTGATTCTTTCCGTGCCTGTAATGACAGCCCAGGATGAAACCATACCCTTAATTTACCTAGAAGGTCTGGTCTTCCTCCTATGTGAGTACTGTCTCTCAGGGGTCCCAAAAGACACCCAAGGAATCTGATTTCCAGGCCTGCCATCCCAGTAGGCTCCAATTTGCCTTGATGTAGCAAGACTCTTGTGGATCCTGGCCTGACCTCTATAACTACTCTGGTCTTCTTCTGTTTTGTCTTCTGCCTTCAACCACTTCACCCATACAGATAAACTCTATCAACCATCTTCCTCTAAGCTTGCTCGCCGACCCGCCATCCTCACCACACCTCTTCTCTATGGAGTCTGCCTTCTCTTGGATCTTCTCAGCGTGGATATTGCCCTTGGACACCAGCTGACGTCCAGCCTCCAGGAGTCCACGGATGCGTTCTCCATTGGCGTCCATGGTGCTCATGAAGTCTTCCAGCTTTTTAATGGCTGCATCCGCCGCCTGGAGTGTTCCTGGCATCTCCGTATGAGACAAAACATATTCCTGGGTGGAAGAGAGTAATGGCAAGCTCACTTCTCCATGTAGCTTCTACCCCCGAGGGCATCCCCGTATTTGTAATTATTGACTTATTTAATATTTACAGTGCTAGCCAGGATTTTCATTTCTTCCAAAGTCAGTTTATGTTTACATTTAAATTTTGTAAGAATTATTATATTCTAACAACACGGCAGTTTTCAACAGTGGGTCACAACCCCTTTGTGGGTCACATATCAGATATCTACAGCTCATATAACAGTAGCAAAGTTATAGTTTTAAGAAGTAACAAAAAAATTTTATGGTCGGGGTCACTACAACATGAAAAACTGTACTAAAAGCTTGTAGTAGTAGGAAGGTTGAGAACCACTTTATTTTAATAACATAAAATATAAAATCTGATATTAGAACGTATTTCTAATGTATTCTTCATGCCTATTTTGCTTGCTCAACTACTCCACGCACTAGTACTGCCCACCCTTTCTGCCACTTTGTTTTGTCCATCCCCTGATCCCCATTTTTCTCTTCTTCCTAGTTGGGACTGTTTTCTGGGCTCTTACCTGGCTGCTAAGAACGCCCTCAGCCTGGCGAGCATCTCTCAAAAACCCCTGGAAACCATGGGCCTGGGCCAAGCGGCCTTGCCGGCTCTCCCACATGCGACCCAGCTCCTCCCAGCCGGTTCCAAGGGCTTCCAGCCTCTGTCTGAGGAAGAGGCATTGAGGATCAGCCTGGTCTCTGGTCACCTCCTCGCCCAAGGTCCTGAGGCGGCTGTACTCGCTCTGGGCTCTCTCCACCTCTCCCCGCAGAGCTGCGTGCTGGGCTAAGAGGGCTTCTGCCTCGGGAAGGGTAGCTGGCCCTTCTTCAGAGGCTACAGCAGTCTGTGTGCGGCCTAGCCAGGCCTGGAAGTCATCCAAGCTGCGCAGGAAATCCTGCAGCCTCCGAGCCTCACCTAGGGACTCTTCTCTCCGCCTCATGGTTGCCCGAAGATCCTCCCATCCAGCTTGTACCTCTCCAAGCCGGGTGTTGATGGCAGGGGCTTGGGCTGGGTGCCCAGCAGCCAAGGCATTTGCTTCTTGGGTCAGCTCACCCACCCGGGCAGAGATGGCTTCCAGATCCCTCTCAGTGCCCGCCAGCTTCCGCTGCAGGGCGAGCACACCAGCTAGATCATTGCCCAGGCCCTGGGTAGACTCAATGACCTTGGTCTTTTCTCTCATCCAGGCCTGGGTCTCTGTGCACTCCAAGTGGTAATTCTGGATGCTCAGGGCTGATGTCAGAGCTGCCTTTTTGCCATCTGCCAGGGACCGAAACTGCTGCCACCTGTAAGTGGGGAAAAGGTCTACATGTGGAAGGGCTCAGCTTCCTTGCCCTGGCCAGGTTCTTAGAAACCTCCTCCTACTGCTCTTTGCATACAGCTCCTGCTTCTGCTTCCACAGGGCTTACTCAGCCCTGCTCTTGGCTCCCTTCTGATAGTTCCCAGCCTCTGCGGACAGCCCTGATCTCCAACTTCTTTTCTCCTAACGTATCCCAGTCAGGTTTCTTTCCTCATCTCTAGTCCCCTTCCAGGCTCTGCCACGTTCTTCCTCTAAGTGCCATCTGCCTTTTGCGTTTTTAATCAGTCCCTGGGGCTGCCTCCCACCTCAAGCCCACCTTTGGTTAAGCTGCTCCTGGGTGCCAGTGATGCGGTCCTTGCCTGGTGGACTGGCCTTCAGCAGCTGAGCAGCTATGTCATTGACAGCAGTGACCCGTGCAGCCAGGGCGTTCATTTCAGGCTCCAAGGTCTCAAACCTGAGGCAAGCGAAGAGTAGGCCCTGAATGATGTGATACAGCAAGGCACCCAGGTAACATCCCTTAGATGCCCACAGAAACACTGTCCCTTAAACACGAAGCTTCCGTTCCAGCACTGCTGTGCCTCTTGGCCTATAAGGTCCACAGTACCTGCGAGTCAGTCCCCAACTCTCTCAAAACGAGGAGAAAAACTATCCACTGTATGGTTGCTCAAAATATGGTGAAGGTCCAAAGTCAGGGCCTACACAGTCAAATTCAGCTGTGGCATGGGGGGATCCCCACCTTCACCAGAACCTCAATGTTCCTTCTGGAGCTCTTCCCTAACTACCTACCCACACCCCATCCTGCTACTATGAGCAAAAAGACAACAACAACAACAACAACAACAACAACAACAAAAACCCACAAATGTCTAAGCATAAAGATGTGAAACACAATTTCTTTGGGAGGGGACACCTGACATTTCTGTAAAGGGCCAGGTGAGTCCACACCTTGGCTCTATGAGTCAGAGTCTGAGCCACAAGTCCTCAACTCTGCTAGGTGGGATGAACACAGCTACAATGATCCCATGAGGGAGGTGGCTCTGCTCCAATAAAACTTTACTTACAAAGCAAAACAAAACACCGCCCCAGGCAGCAGGCTGGATTTAGCCCAAGGGTTATAGTTTGTCAAGCCCACATTGTAATAGATCTTAAAAACTAAAAAACAAAACAAACAAGAAACCCTTATATTTTAAAAAACTGCCAAGAAATTTGATCATAGGTTAACAGTAAGTGATACCCAGGGGTGACTAATTTTGTTTTATGTGATAATGGTATAGAAGTCCGGTTAAAATGTCCTTTCAACCAGATGTGGTAGCACATGCCTTTACCCAACATTGGAGAGGTGGAGGGAGGTGAATCTCTGGAAGCTCAAGAGCAGCCTGGCTTCCATTGTAAGTTTTAGGACAGCTATGGCTACACAGTGAGAACCTTTCTCAAAGAAAAAAGAAAGTAAAGGAAAAAGAAAGAAAAGAAAAAAGATGCCCTTTCTAAATGACTGTAAGGTTTACTGGCCTTTGGATACAGCTCTGTTTCTATTTTTGTTTGTGTGGGGAGCAGTCTGCTCCCCTGTGTGTGTGTGTGTGTGTGTGTGTGTGTGTGTGTGTGTGTACACCAGCAGAAACAGGATGAGATGGTGTCAGATCCCCTAGAACTGATTTCGAGATCTGACATGGGTGTTGGACATGGGTGTTGGGCATCATGCTCTTAACTGCTGAGCCATCCCTCTAGCCCAGACATATATTTTTAAATTTGTTTTTTTTTTAAGCCAGGGTCTCACTGTATATCCACAGTTGTGTTGGCACTTGCCACACAGCTCAGAACTGTCTAAGTCTTATAGAGGCTGCCTTGGCCTCTTGAATGCTGGCAACACAGGCATACTCCATATCCAGCGTCCAAATCACTTAGCTATTTTAAGTCCACACATAACTAAAAAGTATTATTAGTCTATATAAGGATGCTTCCTCATCTTTCATAAAGGGGCCATCTTGAGGAATCATATTAGAGACTTGTTTTTTTAAAAGGGGAATCAATAAAAAAGAGCAACATATTGATAATAATGAAGTCTGAGGGATGGACACACGGATATGTTGTGACATGTTCTCTACTTTTGAATATGCTTAACATTTTCATTAAAACTTTAAATAGTTGGGCATGGTGGCACATGTCTGTAACCACAGTACTCAGGAAGCTAAGACAGGATGATTGTTTTACGTTCACCAAGCCTAGGCTATAGAGCAAGACCTTGTCTCAATATTGTAAAAACAAGAGCAACAGAGGTGACCCACTGGTTAAGAGCACTGGCTGCTCTTGTAGAAGACCTAGGTTTGCTTCCCAGCACCATGGAACGGCTCACGTAACTGTCTGTAACTCTGCTTTACAGAGGCTCTAATGCCTTCTTCTGACTTCTGAAGGTACCAGGCACAGGCAGTACACAAACATACATATAGGTAAAACACTCACACATCTAAAATATATACCATATATATATACACACACACACACACACACACACACACATACACATTAAAACTAAAAGAGAAACAACAGGACCTTATAAAGAGATAATACTTATGACTCAAAGCAGTAAGGCTCAGAGAAATGTAGCAGGCAGTTGATAGTGGTACTTGCATCTCTGTACCAGGCCCCCAGCTCACACATGATACACCTCAGAGAAAACAATGGATCTTACCTCTGTTGGACTACCTCCAGGTCCTCCAGGCGCTCAGGTAGGGCCAGCCCATTGAGCCATTGCTCCTTCTCCTCTACCCAGAGCCCACAGGCCCCAGCCTCACTGAGCATGGTATAGAGTGCCAGGGCTGCCTCCAGGGCTCGTGCACGCTCACCAGCTCTGGCCTGCAGCTCCTCATAGTGCTGCTCCAGAGTGGGCACCCTGTCCTGTACCTCAGGTGTAAGGCTCAGTGCAGGTGGCAGGGCTGCAGCCTGCTCCCTCAAGGCATCCAGTGTAGGCCAGTGGGCTCGGATCTCCTCCTCAAGGGCCCTGTGCTGCCTGGCCAGGGCCTGTGTGGAGAACTCATCATGCCCTACCTCAGGGCTAGATACCAGGCGTAGTGCATCCACCAACCAGGCCTCCATGTCATTTGCATCTGCCTGGAACTGGTAGAGGCTGGCAGCCTGTGCTAGTCGTTGGGCTCGTTCCTCGGCCAGGGCTTCTAGTCGCTCCCACTGGGCCTGGAGCTCTGCTGCACGGGCTGAAGCTTGGTTGGCTCCAGGGTGGCCCTCAGCAACTAACTGCTGACCTTGTTCCAGGGTGAGCTTCAGGGGCCCGAGGCGGCCACTCATCTCATCCCGGAGGGCTGTGTGCTTGTTGAGTAGGCGGAGGACACCAGTCAGGTCCCGGCCTGTCTCAGCTGAGGCCAGGAGGTGCTGCTGCTCCCGAACCCAGGCCTCTGCCTCACCCACTTCCCAGAGGAACCTCCAGAGACGACGTGACTCTTCCAGTCGGGCCCTTCTAGTTGCTGCCAACTCACACAGGGCCTCATAGCTCTGCTCCAGAGTGGCTACCCTTTCTGACACCAGCTGTGGGTCACATGGTCTATACTCTGGAAAGAAAAAGCCAGAGGTCCAGGGTTTTAGCTGCTACCCAACCACCCAGGTCATGAATTACCCTAGCTCAGCATGGTAGGTCTCCCTTCAGGATCTAGCTATCACCATTATCTACCCATCAGTGACCCTGCCCTCCCTCCCAAGTTTTCCCAAATGACAAGCCTATCTTCTTTGTTTCCTAGTCCTTCCATATCCAACCCTCCTCCCCCCAGTTTTCACCTTTCCCTGGGTCGCAGAAGCGCAGAGCAGAGGCGCTAACTGCTCGCACCCTCTCAGCCTGAACTGCGATGTCTGCCTCCACCAGTTCGTGTAGCTGCAGTAGGTCCTCCACTCCAGCCAGGTGCTTGCCCAGGTCCTGAGACTGCAGTCGGCCCTGCCAGACATACATGGCATGCCAGTGCCCATCTGAGAACTGCCTAGTGCCCTCCCAGCATGCCAACCTCACTGCATTGTCCTTCCCCCTCTGGATCGGTCCATGTTACACTCTGAGAATTCTTGTGAACATGCACACATGTGCACACTCACGCGTGCACACACATCCCCCGTTCTGTTTTCACTTTATTCTTTATCCTCGATTGCCCTCCCATGGAAGTTTTCTTATTAAAGCCTGCTCTGGAATCTTTATTGTGACTCAGCTCGGCTCCAGAATCATAGATACCCACTACTGTCACTATTCTGTTCCAGCACCCTTCAGTGTTTTCTCCCAGACCCATCCTTGAGCCCACCTCTCCCCTAGAAGATGGCAGTCTGTTTCTCTACTCCCACTGATGCTGCCCACGGACCTTCTGCACACAGTAGCCCAAGGGACCTTTTTTAAACAGGAGGTGGGATAACACCTCTTCCTTTCTTTGAAACCCTTTAAATGCTCTGTCTGAGTAAAGTCCAAATTCCTTGACCAAGCCTGTGGGATTCTAATGGAGCCAGCCATCCCTCCCCTTTATAGCTACTGCAATCCCCACATGCCCCACTTGCACAGACCAGAGCCTTAACCTCATGATTCCTTCTGACCAGAACCTGCTCTCATCAGAGCTCTCTGGCCTGGCTCCTTGCCTCAGTTCAAAAGGCCTCTCAGAAAGGCCTTGCCCAACCACCTGCTCCAGTGCCTCCAGCCTTAGAAGCACCTGCTATGGTGTCTATGGTTGTTTTTATCACACTCCTTCCCCCTTAGGCTGGGAGTCCCATACGGACAGTCTGTCACCTGTGCTCATCAGAACTTGGAGGGATTGGCTCTGCATTAGTACACTCTATAAAGAGATGGGTTGAGTGGGTGAGGTAGACAGCCACACCCCAGGACTCCTGCCCAGCTGAGTCACGCCACAAGCCACTACTACCTTCATCTCTGCCATCCAGTCCATGAGGTAGAGCAGGTCCTGAAACACTTTCTGCAGCTCCAGGTTGAGAAGAAGTCGCTCACGGCGGGCAGCCACCATCTCCCGTAAGAAGTCCCAGAGCCGGGCCACATTGTTCTGCCGCGCCGCAATGCGCTTAATGTCATGGTAGTGCTCAGCGGCCAGTTCTGCGGCTACAGCATCCACCGCCTGCACCCGGCCACTGTAGGCCACAATGTCTGTCTCAATAGCTTCATGCTTCCGAACTGCAGCCTCCACTGCTGCCAGCTCCAGCCCAAAGTTGTCCTGTGACAGAGGTGGGGAAGGTTGAGAACCAAGGAACAGGACCTATGCTTGCTCTGTCTATTCCCCAGAGCACAGAGTCTGCCAGATGCACACTTTAGGTAGTGACTGTCTGTCCCTTTTGTATCTCCTCATCCTGCCTCGACGTCTTTTCTCCTGGATAAGCCTTGGGCCCCCAGATCCTGAGCTTCCTGCATGACAGATACTGTGTTTTATCCTCTTGTCACTCTGCGGGAGCCCTTCCCTGGTGCCATCTCTCTCCCAGTCCTACCTGGGACACAAGGCGCTGGTTCTCACTGAGCCAGGTCTCCCGCATGGCAGCCTTGCGGTCGAAGCGAGCAGCCAGTTGCTCCAGCTTCTCCTGGCGGATCAGCTCTGTGCGTAGGGCCAGCTCTCGCTCATGTTCAGCTTTCTCTAGCCGCTCCCAGGCCTGTGAGGTAGAAATTGGATTAGTACAATAGGACCAGGGTAGAGGTCAGAAGGCTGTGCCACAGAAGCATAGATCCGCTAGATCCAGGTTAGTGCCATAGAAGCTGGGTCTAGTGGACCCATGTGAGGCACCTGTGCCTGAAAAGGGAGAGGTTCCAGGCACATTGTGAAGCCACATAATAACTGTTTGCTTCTGGACAGGATATGAGGTCATCTATGGAAAATGTCTGATTTGTCTACAGAGGTCGGACTCTGGGCAAACCTTAGTTTCCCTGCATTAGTTTTATACTTCTGTTTGTGAAAAACAGAAGTAGAGATGGTGAAATGGGACTTGTTGAACAAAAGCCATTCGGTCTGATTTATTTCTTGGCTCTGTATGGAGAGTGAGGGGAAAAGAGACCACAATCATGAGAGAATACCAGAATCATGTCTGGGCGTGTGGGCAGTGGGTAACAAGGCTTGGTGGAGGTCAAGAAGGCCCTGGGTCACCAGAGGCATGAAAAGTATATAAGCCGAGGATGGCCATCTGTGGATGTTAAATTAGGGGAGGCCATGGACCTTGTTGATGTCCGAGATGAGCCGGCCTTCACGTGGAGTGTAGACTTTCTGGTTGTTGGCCCGCAGTTTGCTCTGGATGGTGAAGAGCAACACCTCCAAGTTCCCTTTCTCTGTGAACCTGAAGCAGAAGCCAAGTCGAGATCAGAGGCAAAGACCATAAGGGACCCGGAACCTCAACTCTCTGACACAGAATATCCATACTGCTTTTCTTCTTATGAAAGCAACATATGTTTTTTGTGTGAAAGCAAAACAAAACAAAACAAAACAACAACAACAACAAAACCACTAGCAGGTAAGCCAAAAGGACACACTTTGGTTTTCTTTTTTGTTTTTTCTTGGAACTCACTATGTAGACCAGGCTGTCCCTGATCTCATAGATCTGCCTGCCTCTGAGTTGTGTGTTTTTCTTTCTTTTGGGGGCAGAGGTCTTGTTATGTAGCCCAGGCTAGCCTCCTGCCTCAGCCTTTAGAGACCTGGGGTAACAGGTTAGCATCACTATGCTTGGCTTAAGAACATTATTTATTTAATCTTTCTGTTTATTTATTTATTTACTTACTTATAGCTCAGGGCCTCATGCATGCTAAGAAAATGCTCCACCACTGAGCTATCTCACTGAGTTACCCAGGTTGGCTTTGAACTTGAGTCTGTCATCATCCTGTCTCAGCTTCCTGCATAGCCTGGATTGTAAGCCTGCAACTCCAGCCTCAGCAGAAACATCATTTTAAAGTAACCAAAAGCTCTACGGAAATGGTGACTGTTGCTACCATGCAAGCACTAATTTCTGCCTCCTACAACAGAGGACTACAGTAACCAGAGCTCAGAGACCAACTGAGTATTTGTGACCAGGGCCTTGGCTCTTGCCCCTTCTCAGCACTTCACACATAGTAACTTCCCACCACTGTCTACATTCTCTCCTCTGTTTTCCAGATGAGAAAGCTAAACACAAACATGCTAAACAAGTTACACTCACAACTGCAGGGTGGCAGAGCCAGGATTTGAACTCTGGCACTTTAAAATTGGATGCTTATAACGTTGTTTGCTGTGGCTTATGAAGAACTAACTATGGTAATCTTTTCATGTCATTTGGGGGCTACTATTTTCAGTTGGTTGCTTCATGAACATGACTGATTATTACTATATTACAAAGGTCATGCTGGAGATTGTCCTTGAGATTTCATCTTTGCTGAATGCCCAGAAGAGTATTTTCCAGGCAAAGGACACACACACACACACACACACACACACTCACACTCACACCCTTGTCTGTGCTATGTAGCATTGCTAACAGCCATCTTACACATGAAAAAACAAATAAGTATCTTTGTGATGTGTATGTGTGCACGCACGCACGCGTGCGTGCACGAACACACTTAGAACTCACAGTAAACTCTTCCTGTCTCAGACTCCCCAGTGCTGGAATCTGCAAGTACAAGCCACAGCAGCTGGCTTACAACCAGTAATCTTTATCTGATGGATTTCACTGACTCGACATGCCATGGCAACCATTCTTCCATGGCATGCTTTTTAAAGATGGCTAGTCATTAGAAAATGTGCTTTGGAACAGCTGTGCTGTTTGGATGCTTCCAGCACTTCAAGGAGGGAAATAAGCCTTGGCTGCATTTCTGTACTGCCAAGTGTCCCTCCCAAAAGGCCGCCCTCACTTAGGCTTTCTCTCAAGTGAGCACAGCTCTGAGCAGGCATGCTTGGGCAGGGTGGGGCCCAGGGGACACCTACTTGGGTGGCTTCTCCACGGTGCGATAGGAGTTGAAAGACTGCAGCTGGTTCTGGACTCCACTCAGGGAGTTGGCCAGCTGTCGGTCATTGAGGGTCACAATTGTTTGTTCAATCCACTGCAGCAGTTCAGAGGCCAGGGACTCATATTTCTCTACCAGGTGTTCTGCCTCCATGGCATGGTCCAGGACCTGTGGGACAGAAGACAGGTATCTCAAACAGTGAGAGGCTCTACCTGGCTCTGTTTTAGGAGTAAGATCTCCACCAAGCCTCCTCTGGCCCTTATGCCCACTGTCTCACAGTGAAGGTACCTTGCCAATTCTTTTGCCTTCCACAGCCAGGGCCTTCATCTTAGAGAAGTAGTGGTAGTAAGTGGCCACATAGGTGATGATGGACTTCTCATCGGGTTGGTCTACATTCACATCTGAGGAAAAGGACCACCTGGTGAGGCAGACATCACAAACCTGCCTCCCTTTCAGAAGTAGCCCAAAACCTCACTCACCCCCATGCCGGGCCCCAGGCCTCCAAGGTTAACACATCACCTTTTCAGATACCTGTAGAACAGTGGCTCTCAACCTTCCTAATACTCTTTAATATAGTACCTCAGACTGGGCAGTGGTGGCGCACGCCTTTAATATCAGCACTCAGGAGGCAGAGGCAGGTAGATCTCTTGAGTTCGAGGCCAGCCTGATTTACAGAATGAGTTCCAGGACAGCCAGGGCTACACAGAGAAACTTGTCTCGAAAAGTGAAAACAAACAAACAAAATATAATTTCTCAGGTTACGGTGATTCCCCAACCAAAAATTATTTTCATTGCTGCTATGACTTATAATGTACATATCTAATATGCAGGACATCTGATATGTGACCCCTGTGAAAAGGTCAGACCCACATGTTGAAAACTTGTGCTTTAGAGCCAGTAACAACTCCATCATTCCAACTTTCTCTTGGAGATGGGAAGGGCCTGCTAAGCAGAGAGGGGAAAAACAAAAGACCACGTGACATTTTACTCAGAACTCTTGGTATACACTAAAGCTGGCTCTAAATGGAAAGAAATGCAAGCAAAGAAATACCATTCCCAGGTGGTGGATCATAGACCCCTAGGCTAGAGAAACATCTAAAAAGTCAACAGGTTGCGGGACAGTGGAACAGAAACTGTAAGCTAAGCCTCCTGAGTCTGAGAGTGCAGTACAGGGGGACAGATGCCAGAGCTTAGCACCATCTTGGGGCATGATCACTGCTGTTATTTTCAGTCTGGCTCCCAAAGTTCAGTCATGGGTCTAGCCAAGGGGGTAAGTATCCTTCAGACCTAGCATTCCCTCCACTCAACCACAGCTGACGAGGACTTGGGCCACACATTCCTCCTCTCAAGGCCAGACTATGGCTCCTCCCTCACAGCCTTCAGAAAACACCCAAGCAAGCTGGAGCTCTTGAAGTCATCTCTGTCAAGTCACAGGACCCTTCACTTTCCTCCTGAGTTCTGCAGAACAGCCATGCTTTGCAAAGGTTCTCCAAGGAGCTTAGGACTTAGCCTCACTCTGTGTCTAAGTAGCCAAGACACTCTGAGTGACAGCTGGGTGTCATACTGGTCATTCTGAACTAAGGGCACAGGAGACAGGGCTATGGGGTAGGGGGTAAAAATCAAACCGGCCAGACAAGCTAAGAAGGAACTCTTCCAACAGGGGCTCGTGGGCTGGCTCTCTGCCCTTTTCTGGTTGCACCCAGATTGCTCTGCCCTGCAGAGGCAGCAGGGGAAATAGGCTCAAGAGCTGGGCTGAACCTGAATCTCAGCTATAACAGGTCTATGACCTTCAGTAGGTCACCTGACCTATAAAAGGCCCCATCTCTTCCGTAAACTGAGGATAATAATGGCAAAGGGATGTTGGGACAAGTAAGGTATGTCAAGCGGAGAGCAGCACCAGGTACAGAAGTAAGAGTCCTTTAACCTAGCACCACCGGAGGCAGCCAGCAGGGGCATCTGACCACAGGCTAGTTCTTAGAACCAAAGGTCCTATAACTTAACTAAAACCCTAGAATTTTAGAGTATATCGTGAGAGATCATGTGAGCCAAAGGCCTCTCATTTTACTTTTTAAATTTCTATTTAACTTATTTTTGTGGTGCTAGAGCATGCATGGTGACTGCTTTACCTCTGAGTTTCATTCCCAGCCCTAGTTACTAGGCTAAGTGACTAAACCACGCAGGTGCTCTGGGCTGAGACAGAACCTACAACCAGAACTCTTTCTTTGGCAGGGCTCCCTTGGTTTTGAAGTAGAGTCTCAGGTAGCCCAGGTTGGCCTCAAACTTGCTCTATAGCAAGGCTGGGCTTAAATTCCTAATCCCCCTACCTTGGCCTGCTGAGTGCTGGGATTATAGACATAAGGCACCACACAGGCACTTTCTTTTTTCAAGACACAACTTTTTTACCATAAAAGTTATCCTTTCAAAGTATACGGTTCAAGCAGCTTGGAGTATATTCACAAGGCTATGGACACCATTGCTACTACCTAATTCCCGAACATTTGCAACCCTCCACTGCGGCCGGCCCTCCCCTGGCAACACCAATTTGCCTCTGTCTTCCCTACACCGGTCTTGCAGAGCGCTGGCCCACCTTCAGGATCCAGGAGCTTTGTCAGGCCGAGTTCCTTTTCAGCCAGATTGAAAGCATTCTGCAGATTGTAGTGTGCATTACACTTCTTCAGGGACTCAAAATCCAACAGGTCGGGCCTGGGGGTGGGGGGAGGGAACACAGAAAACATCAAAAGCATATATATCAGAGCCTAAAGGGGAAAAAAAGTGAATTTATTCCTGGTTGGAAACACCCCAGGCCCACCTCTGGCACAGCATATATTCCTGGCTCCTCTCCCACACTCTTATGTAGCCTTGACTGGCCTAGAACTTACTGTGAGACCAGACTGGCCTTGAATTTACTATTCTTCTACTTCTGCTTCCCAAGGACTGGGATTTTCCTTCAGTTTTTTCCCCCTCTATGGTTATGCTATAGTTCAACCACTCTCCTAGCCTAGCTGTGTGCCCCTGGGTCATCAACCCATGGGTTCACTAACCCCGCATTCTTACCGGTGTTTGTGCACGATGGCATTAAAAGCCAGCCCATCTCTCCAACTGGTGGTAAAGTTGTGCACATTGACATTGGGATATCTATAAAGAAAGTCCAGGAAAAACACTGAATGCTCTGTGATACAAGGACTGGGGTCAGGCTGTGAACCACAGCCCATCCTTCCTATACTGTCCAGTCTGGGTGTGGTCATCCCCTATGCCCACGCTCCTGGGCCTCTCACCCTGCAGTCTTCATCTGGCACCACAGCAGCAGGGCATCCTTGGCTGACTTCTTCTCCTTGTTGTCTTCTGTCTCCACACTGATGTCTTGGATCTAAGAAAGTAGTGAGCAGGGCCTTCATTCCCTAGTGGTGCCCTGGTGTTATTCTCAGAGAGAATCACAGAGAATTGATCTTTAGGAATGGTGTGTGATGGGACAGACCTGGGCCCTCATAGCCTGGGCTATTGACGTGCATTATCAGGTCCAGATTTGAAGTGAGATATCAATGTAGTGGGAGTGCCGGCAAGTGAAGGGAGCTGGTTCTGTGGAGAACACTGGCATGTGAATAAATGTGGTCTGAGAGCTGGCTTTCCAAGGTGGAGCTGAAAGACCTCTGCTTGGAGGTCAACTGGGAAAGGAGAGGTTCCATCCGAGGAGCTGACATGGCACCGAGTATGACAGGAAAAGTGACAAGACCCTGGGTCAGATGCATGGATACTGCTTCAAAGGCAAACCGATATAGAAAGTTCTAGGTGCTCAATTTATTTTCCTTTTGTTTTTGAAACAGGGTTTGTCTGTGTAGCCCTGGCTGTCCTGGAACTCCATCTGTAGGCCAGGATAGCCTCATCCTGTATATGGGTATTTTGCCTGAATGTTTGTTTGTGCACCATGCATGTGCCTAGAGTTCACAGAGGCCACAAGTTTGGTATCAGACCCCCTAGAACTGGAGTTATGGGTGGTTGTGAGCTGCTGGGAATCGACCCCAGGTCCTCTAGAAGAGGAGCCATTACAGTGCTCTTAGCTGATGAGTCATCTCTCCAGCACCTCAGTTCTTGTTTTTATTTTGTCATGGGCCATCAGTAACAGTGTGGGGACATAATGGTTCATGCACAGTTGATGCTCAGACACCAGTTGGAGGATACCTGAAATCGGAGGATGATGGTCCACACCAGCCCAAGGGTCAGACGGTGGTTTCCATCCACAATGTCATGGGAGCCCATGTTTTCCAAGTGCACCTTCTGCTCCTTCAGAAACTGCAGCGCTTTATCTACATTTTCCAGGCAGTGAATCCGCATTCGGCCCTTGGTGGGTTTTGGCTGTCAGGGGATGGAGGGTACAGAGGCATGAGACCATGACTTTTTTCAGCAACCTGCTCCATACATCCCATTATCTCCTTCAGGGAACACAGGGCCAGCCCAGAGGTCAAGGAGCCCAAGTAAGGTTACAGATGAGGCTTGGGCAGATTAAGATTCCCAAGGGAATTAATTGCACTCAAAGTGGGTGGGAGAAGAAATGTTTTCAATAGGATTACTGTTCCTGTTTCTGCATAGCATGGCTCCAGTGTAATCCATGTAGCAGAGCCCCTTGGAATGAGACCATCCTCTTCTGGGCAGAGGGGCCATGGTGCTTTGCTCTGCTTTCTATGGCCCCTCCTATGGTTTGTTCCCTTGGCCAGTCTCTGAGGCTCCCACTTCTGTCCACTGCCCCAGCTCACCAGGGTCTCTCCCGAGAGCACCTCCAGGAGCCTCAGGAGGTTGCGCCCGTCCCGCAGGTCGCTGTACAGGTCTCCCACCCGGCATGTCACCCGGGCCAGGTGGGAGTTCACCCACTTGGTGAAGGTTTTCTTCTGCACGGCTTCTCGCTCATCTGCAGTGGCAACAAAGAGTCATTTCTGTCCTTCAAGGACAGTGTGCCTGCTTTGAGACACCAATGGGCAGGGTGTAGGATGGGGTACTTGGGATGACTGAGAGAGCCGAAGCGACAGCTGGGGTCAAGCAGGGTTGGGGATGGGTAAGGAAAACAACAAACAGTAATCTATCAAATTAAGAAATGGAAAGGCTGGGATGAGCTCGTGAGCAAAGGAGAAGTAAAGCAAAACAAACAAAAAAACAGGATGGAGCCAGGCAATGGTGGGTCACGCTTTTAATCCCAGCACTCCAGAGGCTAAGGCAGGTGGATCTCTTAGTTGGAGGTTAGTCTGGTATACAGAGCAAGTTTAAGGACAGATGGGGCTAAATAGAGAAACCCTGTTTTGAAAAAACAAAAAAAGTAGGAGGAGGAGGAAAAGGAGGAAGAAGAGGAGGAGGAAGATAAGGAGAGGAGGAAGAGGAGCAGAAGGCGAAGAAGAAGAAGGTAAGGATGAAAGAAACTGCCCAGGGGGAAGGGAGATCTGGGATTAGGCTTTACTGAAATACTGGGCAGCTTACTCAGTGCCTCAGTTTCTCCATTTGTAGGATAAGCATATTACTTCCTACTTTATTGGGTCACTGTGACAATTAAATGAGATACATCTAGCGGGTGCCCAGTGCAACATGGCTCCCTACTGGAGGAGCTTCAATAAAGGCACATCTTCTCTTTCAGATGTGGACAGGGAGAAGGTGTAGTCTGTAAATATGGCAGCAGATCTCACAGACAGCCTCAGTGGAGAGGCTGTGTGGGTCTTTAAGGCCCTGGGTCATGTACAGGAAAGGTAAGCTACTCCTACCCTAAGGCAGTGCTGCACATTTGACTGTAGAGGATCTAAGTCTAGAACACCAATACCCCAAGATTAAGAAATAATTTATAAGAATTTAGACTGGGCATGGTGGCACATGCCTTTAGTCTTGGAAGATCTAAACAGGAAGCTCTCTGAATTCCAGACCAGCTAGGGTGGATCTCACCAAACAGTGAGATCCCATCTCAAACAAAAACAAAAACAAACAAACAAAAAAGAACAAAAAGAAATAAGAACTTGCAAGTTCAAGGGAGCAGTTCAGGTAGAGTTGAGTGGCAACCTTTAAGAGAGGTAGGCAAGGTAGGGTAGCCTCATCCCCAGGGAGCTCCTGACAGGGGATGCTGTCAGGCTGCACAGGAAATGGATGATTACAGACTTCGTAAATGTAGAGGGAAGACGTAAGTAAGCTCTCTACTGTAAACTACCTTGGAGGCCAGGATTCCTGCCAGCTGCCCTTTGAGAACCCCAGGTAAGGACCCAGCCCAAGTGGGAAGTGTGTATGTAGCGTTCCATTGTCTCCACCTTAGCCCCAGCACCTCAGAAATCTAGACTCATCCCTTAATTTCACATCCTGCGTACCTCCCCCACGGAACAACCACACACCCGAGTCTATTCCTGACTGTCTCATCTCCAGTTCCTGTGCCGATGCCAAACCTGGGGTCCTAATCACCCATGGTGACTCTAGGCCTCTTTTAGGATCTCCAAGCACTATCTGAGTTGAAGACAGCTTAAGCCATCTAGCCATTACTGAACCAAAGGAGACCCAGCCCAGAAGTGTGAGGCACACAAGTAGACTAAAAATGGAAATTGTACCTAGAAGTCCCTGGTAAATCCAAGCACCAAGGTGTACACCACAACATCCCTAAACATGCATACTATGAAATAAACTTATTTGGGCGTAGATGAACATTGCTGTCCAGGCATCTACGGGACCTGTGAGTTCAAACCCTCTCCTCTGACACTAGCTCTCCCATTCTCCACACATCCTCCCTTCACACCCATTCAGAAGCCCAGGAAAACATAAAAGCTCTAGGTCTTAGGCCTCCGGGTGAAGTTCCTTAACAAGGCCAGCATGGCCAAACCGTGAGGGTGAGCTGCCAGGAGAGAGTGCTGCGGCCTCTCTCTACCTGAAGACATTAACCCTCCATCCACACCACCTTTGCACCCCGCAGGGCACCTCAAGGTCACACCCTTTACGGCAGGCAGCCCGACTCCCACCCCAGTCTCATTCGGTGGGATTCCAGTTGTTCACATGCCTGGATTCTCCGGCTACTTTTAACGATTCCCTCTAAGCTTCACCACATTGTCCCTCAACATAAACATGTGAGTCACAGAAATCGTTAGGCATGGGTTCTGGGTCTGCTAGCTCTTCCTGCCCCAGGTTGGGCCCCTTAGCACAACAGGCTCCCTTCTGCCCAGGGAAACTCACCTTGAAGCTGTTTGAAGCGTCCTTCCAGCACACTGGCATACTGAACAGGATTGATGAAGGCAGCTGGTGAGAGCACGACGCCCCCGGGGTTCTGAGACCCTTCCACAGCCTCATAGTAAAACTCACCGACCCCGTTCAGGCCATTTCCATGGACCCTGCCCACTCCGTTTGTGCTCATGCTGCCTGCTGTGGCCCAGAGTCCATACTCCCCTGCCGGGGACAAGGCCTTGAGTGTGTTTGCCCTGAGCCTGTGCTGGGGGCGTCCAGAAAAAGGCTTCCTCCGTACCTGGGTTGGGTGGAGTGGTTTCAAGGATGCTGGGAGTTTCAAGGAGTGGGGGGAAAGTTATGGGATGCCTCAGCTTCTGAGACAGCGAGTGGGGCACACCTGATTGTAGGGAGAGGAGACAGAGGCAGCTCCAGACAAACAGGTCTGACAGTGGCGGGGGAGGGGCAGGCTGCTTAGGAGGCGGAGCCAGTTGGGGCATGGCCAGGCCCTGCAGGGGTGGAGGAGGGAGTTGCCAGCACCCAGAGACCTGTTCGTCAGGCTACTAGTTGCCCAAGACTAGGGAAAACCTGCCAGAGGGGGCTCCAAAGCAAACGCCTGCTTTCAGAGGGTCTGCAGGTGGACCAGCCTCTCTGAGCATCTCTAGGTGGGCCTATTCCAGGACGCCTGAGCTTTGATCTCAGCCCTGAGAGCAGAGAAACGCCGAAGCAAATAGATCCTGGAAGAGAAGCCAGGTGTTGACTTCTATGACCTCCTCTGGGGAGTAAGTACTGTGACTGTCCTCCAGTACCAGCCCTTTTCCGCTGCCCACCAGGCTCCTCAGTCAACATCCCAGCCCCTGTACACCCTAATACTGGGTACCTCTATCAGGTGCTCCCCAGTACTGGGCACATTGTCAGGTGCCCTTCCTACCTTTTCTTGGGCCTCTGCTTCTGCCACTCTTAGCCTACGCTTGTTCCTCCTCGTCTTTAATTATTTAGGGTTTATTTGGTACCTACTGAGTGAGTGGTACTTTACAAAGCAATGCCCATTCACAGATGCCTCTTCAGGGGAATAAACACTCAATGAGAGCACTGACTGTGTGCGTGCACGTGTGTGTGCACTGAGACAGTTCTGATTGTCAGGGGTCTTATGTGCAGAGTTTGACAAGATTAGGAAGTATGTGTCAAATGCTTGGGCATGGTAGCAGTACTGGGTGGTATGTGGCATGCTCACAGATGTGGTGAGAATTTTGGGTAGCATGTGTCATATGAACTAGACCTGGCAAATTTATTGGGTGGCTTGTAGCATGTGCACATAGACATCATGATCACATTGGTCAGTATGTGACCTGTACAGAAACAGTGACAGTTCTGGATGGTATGTGCCATTACAGATACCATGGACGTTTTGGGTAGCATGTGCACCATAAATAACATCAATGATAGTCGATAGTGGATACATGAATGTAAATCCAGGGTACTAGGCACACTTCTCCAACACAGGTGACACTTTCCATGCCTCATGGTTTCTGTCTTCCCTGAGCTACTGAAACACTAATATCAGCCGGCCTTCAGTCCCAGCTAGGAAGATGCCAGGAGAAAGTGACCCATGAACCGCACAAGCTGGAACCATTATCTGATCCTGGGCCAGCTGAGTATAGCTGCCTGGGAAAGCTTTTAACAATCATGAGTTTCTGGACTACATGTCTAAAGATTCTGAAGTTCATCTTTCTTGAGAACTGGTATTTGTAAAAATCATCTAGGCCCCCAAATCTCTTCTGCTGGGAGTTGCCCCACTGGGAAATCACTCCTTAAGTGGAGGTAATGAGCAATGAGCTCCCATATTGGAACTGGTTGGGCCATGGGCAGGTCAGTGGGAGGGTGGGATGAACGTGGAAAGCAGCCTGGGTGGGTGGCCTTAGGGTGTGTAGGTGACTCAATCCCAAAACAGCCACTGGCTGGTGGTGGTGTCAGGTGGCAGCTGCACTCCTGTTGCTATGACCACTACCCCCTCCCACCCCTATGCAGGAGGCCAGTCAGACTGGTTTGTTTGTCCTGGCTCAGCCAAGGGGAGAGCCCTGGCCATAGGGGAGGGCAGGGGCCGAGGGGGTTGGGGGTGGAGCCCAAGCCCTGAGAGAATGGGAGGGCAGCTGCTGAGAGAACTGCTTCAGGGAACAGGTAAATAACTGGAGTAACAGGCAGCAGTAGGAGGGGTCGGGAGAGTGCCAGGAAGATAATGGCCCAGAATGGGAACAGGTGTGGGAAATGACAGTAGAAAAAAGGGAAGGCACGTGGGGAGGGAAGGTGAGGGAGAGGTGGATGGGGACAGAAGTGACAACTAGAGTAATAAGGCAAAAACGCCACAGGGACAGAGACCTGATGTGAGGCCAAGGCCATGAAATTAAGCTCATCTACCAGCTGGCTCCTTCCAGGGGTTAATGTGCGTTGCATCTCTAAGCTGGGGAGAAGGAAGCCAGGGGTGTTGTACACTGCATTAAGTTTGTCCTTGAGGTCAGATCTGGTGACCAGGGGTCCATATCTGTTTTCTCAGAGCACCAGTTAGAAAATGAAGCAAGTCTTCCCATAAAGACGAAGGATTCTCCATCCCAAGCTCATGAACCCACCTCTACCAATCTCTTCACCTCCCTGCCCCTCTCTTACCTGCCAGGGCCTTAATTCTGGACCTCTCAAAGAGGCGGGCTGAACTGCTGTCATTGTCCCAATCTGAGTCGGGCAGGTCCCAGCGGTTGTTGATGTCACTGTACTGGCCCTGGATCTCCAAGCTGTCGAAGTCAGTGGGTGACAGAGTGCTGCTCATGGTGGTGGGTGGCTTCCTGTTCCTACAAAAAGATGTAGCTGGTGAGCAGCGCTTTGGGGAGGCTGAATGGCCACTCACCATGACTTTTTTCTGTTTTTTGTTTGTATGTTTGTATTTTTCAAGACATGACTTTTCTCTGTAGCCATGCCTGTCTTGGAACTTGCTTTGTAGACCAGGCTGACCTTAAACTTAAGCGATTCCCCTGCCTTTGCCTCCCACTTGCTGGGACTGAAGGTGTGCACCACCATGTCTAGTGTATCACGCCCTTCTATCTGCTCACCCTAGCTCTCCTTTGATTTGCTGGGGCCAGATTTGCTGGGTAGCTTTCTTTTGTTGGTGAAAATCAGCCCCCAGTGGGAAGGCACCCTGAGGGAGTGGCTAGACAGGAACAAGGAGAGACAGATGCACTTGAAGGAAGGCAGGAAGTCAGGCAGGAAAAATCGGAGCCTGGAAGGGCTTCAAGGGCCACAGGCTAGAGTTCCATAGGGCAGAGCAGGTAGGCTGAAGGAAGCAAAGGTCTCAGGGTAATGCACGCAGCAGCTGTAAGTCCCCTTGGGCAGTAAACAGAAAATGATGTTTTTAGTCTCCAGTTCAACTCTTGTTCTGGGTCTTCTTTATAAGTACCTGGAGATTGAAGACCCAGATTCTGCTCTAGAGCTAAGGTAAATTCCCACAGATATATAAAGATGGCTGCACTGAGACAGGCATAGACCAAATGTCTAGGTGTTCACAGGAGGACACAGCATGGTTCTTACCTTTGGGGTTCTTTTTGTTGCTACAGAAAATGCTTCTTAAGTTCTCAACAAATATCAGTTGTGCTGTGTGTCCCTGTCAGTCATGAGCACAGGACCTTCCCTGATTCATAGATGAAGTGGCCATGCTAATGCTCTTAACTCACTAGCCCAAGGTTATTTGGCTTGAAGCTACAGTACAAGGTTTTGAAACAAGATTCTTTCTGACTTTTAAAATGAGCATCTTGCCCTAATTTTTTTTCAATTTTGTTTATGGCTATGGAAGTTTAGCTGCATGAGTGTGTGTGTACCTGTGTGCATGCGTGTGCCCGTGTGCATGCGTGTGTACCATGTGTTTGCCTGGTGCCCATAGAAGCCAAAAGAGGATGCTGGATTCCCTGGAACTGAACTTACAGATGGTTGTGAGCTGACATGTGGGTGCTGGGAATTGAACCTGGGTCCTCTGAAAGAACCACCACTGCTTTTGACCACTGAGTCATCTTTCCAGCCCCTTTTAACTTTCACCATAGCCTCTGACTGATACAGAGACCATCTCTCTGACCATCCCAGAGCCCTTCATTAGTGCCCCGAGGGATCAGCACTCATCTCGGCCTTCTATGGCCAGGCTATGGTATCTGGATCATGCATGCTTGCCAGTATTATTTATGACCTTAACTTAAGCAAACACGCTCTGTCCTCAAATGAGCTTCAAATTAGCTGCTGGGGATTTTTTTCTGAAAGTCTGTTAGGTTCAAAGTTCTTGTGTAATACAACATTTAGTAGCCAATCAAGGGAAGGGGGTAGAGAGTTGTAAACGTTAACAGAACTCTAAATCCTACATTTCCCACTTTCCTACTACCTCTTCAACACAGGCATTTTAAACTCATGATCTACTTCCTAGGCAAGGGCTATGACCTCGGCAATGCCTGATCTGGGAAGAAAGGAGAAAAACTTCTCATGTGGTCTGGGGAAGGCCGGGTGGTGAGATACTTGGCGGAGAGGATGGTGTGTTCACATGGCACAGAACTTGGCTACTATGATTAGCTGGTTCCAAAGAGCTGAGCCTGGTCTTTTTAAAGGGCAGGGCTGCCCACTTGACTCACACCAGGATTTCCCTGGGAGTGGCAATGAAGAAGGTATGTTTTAGTACCCTCTGACCAAAATCAACTTAGGGGAGGATTTATTTGGCTTATACATTTCAAGTCACAGTCCATCACTGAGGGAAGTCAGGGTAGCAACTGTGCTTACCTATTTATTTATTTATTTATTTATTTATTTATTTATTTATTTTGGTATAGCTCAGGACCAGCTGCTCAGGGAAGGGTGCTGCTCCCAGTGGACTGAGGCCTCTTACATCAATTAATAATCTGGACAGTCCCCCACAGACACACCCACAGGCCAGTCTGCTCTAGGCAATTCCTTAATGGAGGCTTTCCTCTCAGATGACAAGGCTTTATCACATGGACAGTTAAAGCTAAGGAGGCCAAGCTGCAAAAAATAAAGGTCTCTAGTCCCTAGATTTGGGTCTTTCGTTACCCTATAGACAACGAGCTTAGTTTCCATTAGGCCTAGGACTCCTTTCCCCTCAGTTTCTACCAATAGAGTCACTGGATTTGCTCTGTAAATATTTATATAAAACTAAATTGTAGGGCAGAGTTGAATCACCCTAAGCAAAGAGCACTATAAGCCAGGCATGCCCTGGGCCAGTCACCCAATACTTTTGGTTTTGAACAAGAAACTAGAGTCTGACTCAGAAGCACTGCCCTTAGCCCTACTGTGTTTGGAGTTAAAGTCTCCCAACTAGAGGCCGCTCAGCTCAGCTGAGGTAAGGGTGTTAGAACACAGGCCTTCCAGCAGAAGCATTCCCATTAAGACACCCAGTTTTCCTCATTAGATTTACTGTTTTCCTTTTGTAGGAAAAACAAAACAAAACAAAACTCCTACAAACCTACTAAAGCCAGACCCCAGGGCTGGTTTTTTTGTTTTTGTTTTTTTCCTGCCCTGCCTTACCTTCTGTAATTTTGGGGGAGAAATTCTGGAGCTAGAGTCTCACTAAATGAAAAACAGAACATTAGAATGCTCTTCTTTGCAGATCAAGGCTAGGACTTTACATGCTTTGGCACCTGAATCTCCAAGCATGCCATGATACAGATAAAGAGTTAACACGGCACTGGTGATCTCAAAGTCACGGACCACCCCTCCAGGGCCATTATGCTGTGCCTCCATAGCATTTATTCCAATAGATCACAAGGACAAAAATAGGGGAATTATTCAGCACAGTGACTCTGAGTTTCTAAACATCCCAGCTCTGCACTGCCCCATCATTCTCTACAATATATTTCTTGTGTTCTAACAATCACCATCTCCAGAGTCTTACGGTTTTCTGCTTGAGTCTTCCTACCTAGATTGTCCCTTATATATGACCTGGATCTCCATGCTCACACATCCAGCAAACCCCAAGCCGCATAACTGTCTTCCCCCTTCAATGGGGAATCATCAATTTTATTCTCCTCCAAGGATTCTTGAACTCTGACAAAAGGGAGGTGCCACCATTAATCCAGATTACAGTTCTGCATTCCCTCATTCTTAGCCACTGACCTCAGCCAGGCCCAAGAAGCTTATGTGGTTAGTGTCAGAATAGTGTTAGCTCCCACTAGCTTCAGGGTAGAGGTCTTGCTGGAACCTATGCCCACCCAAGTACTGCTGGGTACAGACTGCTTAGCTATGGGTTGGCCCTACAGGCAGCTGACCCTCTCTCTCCTTTCTCCACTGACACTAGTTTGAAAAATTAGAAACCCAATTTCTTGCCCTGCCTTGCCTTCTAATTAATTCCCCACTCTTTACCTCCCTTCTCTGTGCTTCATTTAGCACTCTGCATGCAGCTGTTACTGTGCTCAACACAGTTATGACCATGAGTTGTTTATGTCTCTGCTTGTTCCACTTTTAACTTCTTGAGAACTCAAGTATTGCTCGTCCAGCAGAACAGGTATTCAATAAAGAGGCATCACAGGAAATTCCCATAATTCTTATTCTGGTGACTGAATCAATGTCTTTCTTCGGGATGAAGAGAAGACTCATAGAAAGAATGAAGATGGGAGGAGGAAAGACCTGCTTCTCAGCTGTTGGACTTTCAGGACTTTAAGCACTAACATGGACCAAGGAGTCTCAAATACAAACCACATGACCTGAGTGCTGGGCCACTGAAACAGATCAGGTTTGGCACATCTGGAATGGGCCTGGGACTTTCATTCCCAGGCAGTTCATGGAGGGCCACTAATGTCCAAAGATGACAAGCAAGCAGCTGGGACCACTTAGGGACCTGAGAGCTGAGAAGGCACAGAGTGTTTGGAGTGAGTGTGTCTGTGGGTGGCTTCTGTGCGGGCCCTACCCCAAGCTAAACGAAATACCTCTTCTCACTCAGGACAGGAGCTAGAGCCCCAAGCCAGGACAGAGGGAAGATGAAGATGAAGCAGGCTCTAGAACTCATCAAAGGAAACTGACAACTAGAGGAAGGAGTGCAGGGCTTAACAGCCTCTGGAAGTCAAAGTTGAATAAATGACCAGAGGGTGAATAATACATTAGGGCAGATAGGGACTTGGGCAAAGTAAAAATCTCATTTGACTCAAAATATAAATGGATGAATTGGCATGGAGAAAAAAAAAAGAATCCCAATGAAACCTAGGGTGCTTTAAAAAGCAAGAGAAAGACCCATCGGGGCAAGGAACGAGAGGAAAAACAAACAACAAAAACCCAACCTTTCCCCAGTCAGTGAGAAATTTGGGAGCTGGGCTGAAGACACTGAGATTTTCATTTTCTCCTTTAGAATTTGCTATTTAGGCTGAACATGGTGTCGCACACATTTAATCTCCACACCCAAGAAACTGGCAGGAAGATCACCTGGTCTAAAAAAATAAATAAATGGAAAATCCTTCACCCAGGGCATAATTATTCAGACTCACTTCCCCTCACTTACCACCCCCGCCCCTAAGCTTGAGCTGACATCAGTTTCTTACCGGAAAAGTCTAAGCTCCATCTTAGCTTTTCCTTCACCCCCCACCTCCATCCTGTGCTCCTCTCAACATGCCGAGAGGTTGCCCCACGCTCAAGCTCAGATACACATGTACACATTGAAACTCACGCTTCTCTCTTCACCTTCAAGAGAAACTGGATTGTGAATATCGACTGGCAATACCTACAAACCCAGGCTCTTAAAATTGGAATTGTAATGGGGGAAGAAGACAGCTGAGAAACAGCCCACAGAGAAATTATGTTAGGACAGGGGCAAACCTGCATCTCAGACAAGCATGCAGTGTCATGGGCTCCTGGGGTGCAGGAGGCTGGAGCCAAAGTGGATGGTGTGTATGGAATGTGGAGCTTGAACTGGAACCCCAGCTAGGCAGCCTTGCTGGGTTAGTTGTGTGACAGGCAGAATCCACAGGCCTGTAACTGTCCAGGGCCCCCGAAACACCTTACACAACGCTTCCTCATTGCCTGAAGAGGTTTTATCCTCTCAAGCAGCTACAGCCATCTCCACCAACCGTGTCCACTTCTCTTATCAATGAGAGCCCTAAAAGGCAGCATGGAGCTATAGCTACCATCGTGGAGAGGAAAAGCCCACGCAGCCCCATAGCCAGCTGCCAACAAGCTGCGGAGCTAGATGAAGCTGGGTATTCACAGGCCCCAGACCTAGTGCGTCCCCAGTCCCACTACCAGCACTGGCCAGTCCGCCGCAGGAACCGACGCACCGCTAAAAACATGCGCTGCTAGAAGCGCTCCGAGCCCAGGCGACCCCGATCCATCAGCGCGTCTGTCAGCCCAACTCTTCCAGACTCTTCTCTGCGCTCCATAGAGGTCCGCGTGCCCCAAGCCTCGGCCCCCACAGTCTTCACAGTGGTACCCGGCTGGCCCGCACAGGATCAGGGCACTGGGCGTCGCATCCTCCCTCCTGAGCTCCCCAGGACCGACCCCGCCGCCAGCACGCGGCCGCACAAAGCGCGCCTCCTTGCCGGCCGGGACAAAGCGGGCCGGGGCGCCGGCTGCACCTACCTGGGTGCGGAGCGCCTGCCGGGCAGCGGGAGCGCGGCTGGCGGGGGCGCACTGGTCGTCGCTGCGCCCACAGCCGGGTTGCGAGGGGTGGTTGCGGGAGGCTACTGGCGGCGGTGGCGAGGCGGCCCGGGGCGCACGGCAGGAGGGCGCTGTCACAGTGCGCGAGCGGCGCGGGGGGCGCGCGGGGCCGGCGGC
>JADRCH010000147.1:120974-161306 GCA_019843965.1 Rhynchomys soricoides | reverse complement strand
GCGCCCGGGGGCGCGCGGGGCCGGCGGCCGCGGGGCGCGTGGCGGCTGCGCGCGGGCGCGAGCGGCGGGACTGCGGCGCCGCGGAAGGAGGACAATAGCCTCCCCCCTGCCGCAGGCCGCCGGCTCCCGCGGGAGGCCCGGGACCATCTGGAGCTCGCGGCCCCGCGGGGCTTGGGGCGGGGCCCGAGTCACCCCCTCCCCACCCGGCGTCATGGCAACCGCGGCCCCTCTAGGTTCCTTCAGTGGTTCTCCGGTAGGGGGTCTCTGACCTTCCCCCGGGCAAATGCAGGACAGTGGCTCCACCGCCAGTTCCCGACCCCCCACTGTCTTCCGCGTGGATGCCCCGCTTGACCCCCACCTTCCGGTCCTCGCCAGCCCCGCGACACCCCTTGGGCGTCTGGGTACCACCCACAGTTAACCGGGCTTATTCTTCCCAGTTTGGACATTCCACCTTTGTCTCTATTGAGTCTTGGCCTGGATGCGCAACCCTTTTAAATGTCACTTACCTCCGAGGTTTCCCCGAGATGCGGCCTCCGTTTCCTTTTCAAATGTCCCTTTTTGGGCACCTCCAGGCCATCTCGCTTAAGCGTTTCTCTCTGCCTTGCCCCCTTTCTCTCGACCTCCTTCCGGCAGGTAGGCTGGCCCTCTTTCCAAAAGCATCTCCATGGTGCTCCTGGAGATTCGCCTTCTCACAAATCAGATTCTCGGAACCGTCATCACAGCGGCTCCTCAGCTCCTCTCATTTATCAACCAGGAGAATTCTGGCCTAGTCACTGTCTTAAGGGGGTTGGGGGCAGGGATGGACATTTCTAGTCCTAGCTCGGAGGGTTTCTTCCTGGTTTATTAGCAGCTGAGTGGTCTACGGTTTAATGGCATTAACCAAGGTGAGCTGCTATCTGCTTAGGCGAGGAAGGAAATATGCCCAAATCAGAGCAAATGCACAGAGTGGGTGCTAGCAGTGGGTGCTAAAAGTGCGTTATGTCATGTGACACTCCCACCCCCACTCCAGCTCTGAAAGTACTGTTCTTCCAGATTGGAGAGCTAACTAAGCTCAGGGAGGAACCAGAGAGAGAAAACAAAAAGATGGATTTTGTAGAAAGCCTTTGGGTTATATACTCCTGAGAAGAGAGAGACCCGTTCATACTCTAGGAATGTGTGAAATGGACAAGTAAGAGCAACAAATAGAATGCTCTTTCAGTGAATTACTGAGCCTTAGGGTGTTAAAATAGCTTTAATGTTAACTAAATTTTAGCATTTTGCTTCTTTTTGGAAAGGTATGCATAACTAAAACAGCTACATGTAATCACACTACTTTCCAGGTATGATTTTCACAAAATGAAATCACTGTGTTAAATGTAATTTTAAAAGTCTAAAACAAAATTTTGCTACCATCACCAAACAGTTGTATTGTTTTATCTATCTGTCTTTGGTTTTCCTCATGTATAAACTGGGTTGGGGGGGGACTGGGGAGTTTCATTAGACTGCTAATCAGATCTGAGATTCTATCATTAAACCGGAATTTAGCCTTCTGTAAACGGTATTTCAGGGCATTTATGATTTTTAAAAAGTCACTTGTGTAGAATGTGCTACACCTTTAATCCCAGAGTTCAGAAAGAAGGCAGAGGCAGGCAAATCCCTATGAGTTCAAAACCAGCTTGCTCTACATGGGAATTCCAGCCCGGCCTAAACTACAAACAAAACAAAAACTACTTCATTCCTTCCAGCAGTGTAAACATATGCTTCTCCTGTCCCTAGAGTCAGAGTATTCAGGATGTTCAGGAATAGGCCAAGGTGTACATAATGGTCATCATGGAAACATGGCCAGGAGACATTAAAATGGATGATGAGATGGAAATTAGCATCAGACAAACTGCAAACCATTCATTGCTGCTGCTCATGATTCTGGGAACTGATGGTTGCAGAGACAGCCTGTTAGGTTGTGGTTAGAGTTGGCAAGGGTGATAGTAGATTTTGTGATTGACCTAAAGAATAGTGTTTGTAGATTAATTCTTCCTTTCAGCATTGCACAATCTTTCGGAAAGCCTTATAAGCATTCTAATTTTCATTCTTATTAATAATCAAAATGATATTCAGACACCTCAGTGGAAGCCCAAATTAACTTATGGCAGAGACTCCTTTTCTTCTGATTCCTAGTCTCTTCAGAGAAAGAGTAGGGCAGAAAAATTAAAAGTATTGATTTTGGGTCTGGGGTAGCTCAGTGGTAGATCACTTACCTTGCATGCACAAGGCCTTGAGTTCAATCCCTAGTACCAGAAGGGTGGGGGAAGGCAGCATTGGCGTTGTTGGGAACTGTGAGTGGTGGTTCACACATGTAAGCCAAGCACTCAGTAGGCTGAAGCTTGAAGCTTACAGGATCAGCCTGGACTACAAAGTGAGACTTGTCTCTAAATAAATAAATAAAGCCTGGTTTTGTAGTATGACCTTAGATGTGTACTTAGCTTCTTTGTGACTGGGTTTCCTCATCTGTAAGCTGCAAGTGTCAAGTGAATTACTGCAGGTAAAGTACTAGAACAGTATTCCACCCAGTCCACGGCACTCAGTCCACGGCACTCAGTCCACGGCAGCCATTATCTTACCAGAGTCCTACTTTACTGTACTGTTTCCTAATTTGGAAAGGAATCATGCTCAATAAACAGAATGCTGAGATCATTTGTCTCAGCTCTGTGACTGGGTTGCTTTGGAAACTTGTTCTTTTTCACTATAGTGAATCAGTAAGTACAGTCAATGACAAAGAGAACCTCTGCTTCCTTTTCCTGTGAGTTGCCAAAGTGAATGGAATGATATCAACCTAGCAAGCTCAAAGGATTCATGTTTCCTGCTTAGGCTAACCATGGCTCTTGGGAAGGTCTTGACTATACTGTTATGCCTGGAGCTAGAGCTGGATTTTCAGCTCTTTCTGCACTACAGAAGAGGTGTCTGTATTCTTCATCAAATGATTCTTCTGGCTCCTGCTCTAAATCTCATCCCCACACACACCCTCATGGACCTCACTCCTGGTGACCACGTAAACACGTTTAAGTGCAAGCTTAAAAAGCAAGGAATGTTGATGGCCTGTTCACATTGTCGCCATATACCTTCTCCCCCTCTGCCTCCTTCCCTTGTTTGGAACTCAACCCATGGCCTTATGCTTGCTTTGATAGTACTATACACTGAGATGCAGCCTTCTTGAGTCCTCTGTACCCACTGGTTCCACTCCCTCAGCTATATCAAGCTATATCAATCTTGATCACAGACCAAGAGGATCCTCTGGTGGGGATCACAGATGGTAATCAAATGATTGCTCATTATAACCACCAAAGTACAATAGTGTTACAAGTGAAAACTTCAGATGCTAGAAGACAGTTTAGCAGACAGCAAAAACATGGATAAAGAGGGATAAAAGAAGACCCTGATCATTTGACTGAGATTGGAAAGGAGAAGCACTGACAAGCCAGAGAATGGGGAATAGTATTAACAGTCACTAACATAACTGAGGACTAGTTCTTGAGGTTTACACTATACTTCTCCCTTACCTTTCTTCCTTCTTTCTTTCAGTGTCTCATTCTGTAGCCCTGGATAGCCTGGAATTAAATAAATTACTATGAATAAACAACTTCAGCAAAGTGGCCGTATACAAAATTAACTCAAACAAATCAATAGCCTTCCTATACTCGAAGGATAAACAGGATGAGAAAGAAATTAGGGAAATGACACCCTTCACAATTGTCACAAACAATATAAAGTATCTTGGTGTGACTTTAACCAAACAAGTGAAAGATATGTATGGCAAGAACTTCAAGTCTCTGAAGAAAGAAATAGAAGAAGACCTCAGAAGATGGAAAGATCTCCCATGCTCATGGATTGGCAGGACTAATATAGTAAAAATGGCCATCCTGCCAACAGCAATCTACAGATTCAGTGCAATCCCCATCAAAATTCCAACTCAATTCTTCATAGACTTAGAAAGAGCAATTCTCAAATTCATATGGAATAACAAAAAACCCAGGATAGCAAAAACTATTCTCAACAATAAAAGGACTTGTGGGGGAATCAGCATCCCTGACCTCAAGCTGTACTACAGAGCAGTAGTGATAAAAACTGCATGGTATTGGTACAGTGACAGGCAGGTAGATCAATGGACTAGAATTGAAGACCCAGAAATGAACCCACACACCTACGGTCACTTGATCTTTGACAAAGGAGCTTAAACTATCCAGTGGAAAAAAGACAGCATTTTCAACAAATGGTGCTGGTTCAACTGGCGGTCTACATGCAGAAGAATGCAAATTGATCCATTCCTATCTCCCTGTACAAAGCTCAAGTCCAAGTGGATCAAGGACCTTCACATAAAACCAGATACACTGAATCTAATAGAAAAGAAAGTGGGGAAAAGTCTCGAACACATGGGCACAGGAGAAAAGTTCCTGAACAGAACACCAATGGCTTATGCTCTAAGATCAAGAATCGACAAATGGGACCTCTTGAAATTACAAAGCTTCTGTAAGGCTAAGGACACTGTAAATAGGACAAAATGGCAACCTACAGATTGGGGAAAGATCTTTACCAATCCTATGTCCAGTAGAGGGCTAATATCCAATATATACAAAGAACTCAAGAAGTTAGACTCCAGAGATCCAAATAACCCTATCAAAAAATGGGGAACAGAGCTAAACAGAGAATTCTCAACTGAGGATAGGGCTGAGAAGCACCTAAAGAAATGCTCAACATCTTTAGTCATCAGAGAAATGCAAATCAAAACAACCCTGAGATCCCACCTCACACCAGTCAGAATGGCTAAGATCAAAAACTCAGGTGACAGCAGATGCTGGCGAGGATGAGGAGAAAGAGGAACACTCCTCCATTGCTGGTGAGATTGCAAGCTGGTACAACCACTCTGGAAATCAATTTGGTGGACCCTCAGAAAAATGAACAGGACCCAGCTATTCCACTCCTGGGCATATACCCAGAAGATGCTCCAACATGTAATAAAGACACATGCTCCACTATGTTCATAGCAGCCATATTTATAATAGCTGGAAGCTGGAAACAACCCAGATATCCCTCAACAGAGGAATGGATACAGAAAATGTGGTACATTTACACAATGGAATACTACTCAGCTATTAAAAACAATGACTTCATAAAATTTGCAGGCAAATGGATGGAACTTGAAAATATCATCCCGAGTAAGGTAACTCAGTCACAAAAGAATGAACACCGTATGTACTCATTGATAAGTGGATATTAGCCCAAAAGTTCGGAATGCCCAAGATTCACTTCACAGCAACTGTTGGGCTGAGCATGAAGTCCTAGATGGAGGAGTTGGAGAAGGGACTGAAGGAGCTGAGAGAGTTTGCAGCCCCATGGAGGGAGCAACAGTGTCAACTGGCCTGACCCGCCGGAGACTGGGTCACCATCCAAAGAATACACATGAAGGGACCCATGGTGCTGGCCACATATGTGGCAGAGAAGAGTCTTGTTATCTGTCAGGGGGAGGAGAGGCCCTTGGGCCTGAGGGTGTTAGATGCCCTAGTATAGGGGAATGCCAAGGAGGGAAGACAAGAGTGGGTGGGTGAGAGGGAGGGTAGGGGAATACCCCCATAGAGGCAGGGGAGGGAGAGGGGATGGGAGGTTCCAAAGGGGAGACCTGGAAAGATGGAAACATTTGAAATGTAAATAAAATATCAAAAAATTAAAAAAATGAATTACTAAGAAATTAGATCAAGCTGCCCCTAACTTGTCAGGATTCTCCTGCCTCTGCCTCCTGAATATAAGCCTATCTTATTTAATTTTTTAAAAAGATATTTTTTATGTTATATGCATGGATATTTTGCATATATATCCACCATATGTGTGCCTGGTGCCCACAGAGGCCAGAGGGTGTTAGATTCCCTGGCACTGGAGTTACAGATGGCTCTGAGATACCAGGTTGGGGCTGGAAACTAAATCTTCATCCTCACAAGAGCAGCAAGAGCTCTTAAACCCTGAGCCATCACTCTAGACTCCTCCTTTTAACTCTTTTAGGAACACGGAGAGGTAAACATTAAGCCCATTTCACAGATAAGAAAATAAAGACACTGATAGAATACCTTAGCAAGATCACTGAAATGGGGAAGGGCAGAGATATCTGTAGCATTTAAAGAATTTTGATTTTCTTTTTACTTCCACTGTCCTGGAGGCCTTTAAAGGGTTAAACAAGATATCAAATGAATGGCTTTGTTTTTCCGGAAGGTTAGCTGGTGTGTAGGGAGGTGGTGGAGAGGGTACCCATTTGGAAGAGAAGCCAGTTAGGGTATTACACTAGTGCTGGGAAGGGAGAAGCTGGAACTCAGGGGTGGCAGTGGGGACAGAGGTGCATAGTTAGGGAAAACTGGTCAGATGTGAATAGAAATGAATTTGATATAATTATGTTGGAGAGGAAAGGGGCCTGTGAAGGATGTAATGAGCAGGCAGAAGAAGGGAGGGATGACCATGTTTTTTTGGGGGGGGGGTGACTTCTGATTTTGGAGCCTTGGATTTAAGGTATCTTTGAGTCAAGTGGAGATATTAGTAATTTTACACGGGGTTGGAGTAATCTGCATTCAGAAAATCTGTCTGAAAGACATCAGTGTAGAGCTTGGTGTGATCCATTTAATTACACAACAAAGCATACAGTCACCTAAATCTAGCGCATACCAGAACACGGCACCTTCTATATTTCCATCTACATGTGCTCACTCTGTATGTGTGGAGGTCAGAGGTCACTGGTGTCTTCCTCTATTACTCTCCACCTTACGTTTTGAGAAAATCTCTTCTTGAACCTGGAGTTTTCAGTTGTGAGTGAGCTGGGGGTCTGCTTGTCTCTGCCAATACCCCAGTTCAGTGCGACAGGAATTTTGCCCCCATGCCTGGCATTTACACAGCTGCTGGGGATCTGAACTCAGGTCCTCATGTTTGTACAATAAGCACTTTACCCACTGGGTGATCTCCTAGCCCCTGATGCGATTTATTTACTGCAACCTGGATATAGCTTTTACTCCTCTAGGCTCCTTACAAAATGGTCAGCAATGATCCTATTTTTATTCTAGCTGCTAGTTATTGTCCCTCTTGGCATTGATGACAACTCTTTGCTTATAGTTTCCATACTCTTGTTTGTTTTGTTTTCAATTCCTGTGGTCCTTTCTTCTCTGTTTCTTTTCTGCTTATCACTTCTGATGGTGTTGGTGCTTTGTCTAGGCTTTTTCTTATTCTATGTCTCTTTTCTGGACCATCTTACTCTGTGGGCAGCTTGAATGGCATCTTTAATCCATCAGTTTGACAGAGAACATTCACCTGCTGAAATCCTCATGGGGCTTTGCAGCAAGGCTTACATGCCTTGTGTATTTCTCCAGCCTTACCTCATCCTTCCTTAATTTATATCACAACCGTATGGAACTCTAGACGTTTCCCAATATGTGTGAGATTTTTGAACATGCTTATTCATAGTGACACAGGCCTGTAATGCCAGCATCCAAAGGCAGAGGTAGGAGGCTCAGAAAGCAACCCAAGGCCAACTTGACTACATAGAGAATTCAAGACTGGTCTGTTACAGATTCTGTCTGAAAACATGGGGGGGGGGGGCAGCATTTGGCCCTGCTATTTCGTCTAGATCATTCCCCAGCCTTTCAGTGTTTATCCATCCTGTAGGTTTCAACTTCAATGTTACTTTTTGGTTTGTTTGAAACAAGATCTTAGTATGTAGGCCAGATTGGCCTGAAACTCAATGTGTAGATCGTGCTGGGATTTGAAGTTGTGATTCTCATGCCTCTGCCTCAATTCTGGGATTACAGTGGTGCATCATCCAAAACTCCATACTAGATCATCATTGCCTAATGGTCACATTCCCTTTCACACTGTGAGCACCACAAAGAAAGATAACACCCTCATTTCATAGGCTTGGAGATATCTGTGCAACAAACTAATGCACGAGAGAGAAGACCTAGGGAGGAAAGAGGATTCTGTATTGGAACTAGATGAAACAGATATTTTTTCATATTAAATAGTATGACCCCATTGTTTGTGTGATAATGCTGGGGATGAAATTCAGGGACTCATGCATGCTAGGCAGATGTTCTACCACTGAGCCAAATCCCCAACTTCTTTCCCAGTTATTTTTATCTCCAATCTATGTTCTGTCATTTAAGCAGCAGAAAGCTGGACTGCTCTCGGAATAGGTTCACTACCAAGATACCCAAATATCTGAGTTAAATTTTTAGCATTTAAAAGCTATACGAAGAGCCATGCTTTGAGACAGGAGGATTGCTTGAGCCAGAAGTTTGTCTCAAATCAAATAAAATCGAATAGAATCAAATCAAATCAAATCTACAGCAGCAGGATGATATTCTTGAGACATTTGGCTCTTCAGTTGTAAGAGCCAGGTGCTTTAGAGAGATTTTATTTTTTTTGCCAGAAGCTTCCTTTAAATATCAAGAGACAGACAGATCCGGTAAGCCTAAAGTTCAGAGATTATTCCATCATCTGTTGATTGGGAAAAGCATGTGGAATTTCACATAGGAAACATGACAGTTTCTGGGACTGGAGCAGTACTGGAAAGGCTGAGGACAAGATAGCAAGAGTCTTCCGATGCCCTTGGCACAGCCAAGCAATGGTGGACAGAAGAAGCTTGGACTCTACTTCATTCCTGTAACTCTAAGAAGACACAGTCTGTCAAAATACCTGATGCAGTAGTGGGCAGTGGTCTCGGAGTATCAGTAATACTGTCTGTGTAGGTTGGCGCAGGCAAACGTCTGGTGGAATCCTCCCTGTTGAACCAATCCTTTCATCTCATCCTCTAAGCCTGGATCTCCTTGGCTCCTTGATATTTGGAAGAAATTTTGAAAAGTTCCTTGGTACCCATGTGTTGGGGCATGACGGGAACTAAAAGCCAGGATGCTTGTGGGGTTGGTGGAATGGCCCAGGCCAGGGTCCAGATGGGAGTTCAGGAGTAGCAGGAAGAGCTGTGGTGGCACTTACAAACTATCACTGTGCTTCAGCTACTAAGTCCACAGAAGCCACCTGGTAGGGATTTCAGCTGCAGACTCAGCGGTCTCACCATCCAGTGGCCAACCATCCAGTGGCGAAGCTCAACTGAAGGAAGCCACACTTTTATCCGACAAGAAAGACAGAAATGTGCTGCTTGGCCTTGGTGCTTCTTCCTTGGTGTTAGACATAGAAGCCCTCAAGTAGAGAACCTCAAGAATGGAGCTGGTAAGGGGATCCTAAGAAACAGAGTTTAAAGCTCAAGACGGTGTGAGTTGTTTTGACTTTGTCAGCTTCATTATTTTTCTGCCATTCACAGAAATGGGGGCTGAGAAATAAAGAAAATTATATTCTTTTCCACACGAGTCTTTGATTTCTGATTCTAAACACGCCTGTTGCGCCAAGGATAGGTCAGAAAGGTGAGCTTCCAGGGGAGCATACACCTTCAGAGAATGGGCTTAATTAACTGTAACTAGCATAGACCAGGATGCCAGCTTGCCAGCTTCAGACATGATTTGCAAAGGATCGACATATGTTGGAAAGCAAGTCTGCACATGGAACTGCAGGTAATGTTTTAGTCCAATGTGGTCTTTTGATGGATGGGGGCAGTTGCCATAGGGCACAAAGGACTGAAAAGAGTCCCATCTTAAGCTTTCTTTTACAAAGTAGGAAAGTTTTGGGACCTTGGAGCCCCAAGGGCTGTGTTCTGTTCTAAGCAATGCTTTGAGCGCATGCTGGTATTGACTAAATGGGGAAACTGGAAGTAGAGGACACTGAGATATTACATCCATTTATCCCTGCCCAGTTTGGATTGGAAACAGCACTTACTTATTATGTTCCATCCATGCCAAACTATTTTTAACTCGAAAACCTAAATGCCATTAAAAACTGGGTTCATCTGAATGATCTTGACCCATCTAAGAGCGTACTGGGATCAACCATGATATCCAGCAACTTTTACCACTCAATAGTGAATCATTTCTGCTTTCTAAAAAGCTTATGCCATTAACCCCTGGGTGTACAGAGACCCAGGGAAAAGTGTCTGCTCTCAATCATATCCTGGAAATAAATTTGGCAGCATTTATTTACTAATAATAGCTGAAGGGAAGTTGTTGACGGCTCCTTGGTTAAGCTGTACTGGAATTTGTAAGTTGTTCTGGGAAACCTACAGTGCCCATATCCAAGAAGAGTCAGTTATCCATGTATCTTTGAAGCTGTAGACATTTAGGTCGGTTTTCAGTGTCTTATCCCAATTCACTCACACTGTGGTATACTTAGTTGTTCTGTTACTCGCACCTGAAGCTTTTGATGGCAAGAACGACAGACCTCTCATAGGCCTTGTTTGAACTCTGTTCTATCATTTTCTATTTGAGTGACATTAGAAAAGGAATGAGCTTGTCTGAGCCTGAATTTCCTCATCTATAAACAAACTGGATACTTTTGCAGAAGGATGTTGTGGTGAGCAATTAAATAAAATATGGCAGGTATGAGACACCAGGTACCAGATATGCACTCAGCAATGTTTGCCTATTATCATTATTTTGCATATGGAGGCAAAATTTGCCTTCAGGAAAACGTAATATATGAACATTTAGATTTGTATGGGAGTCAAATAGGGGAGGTTTGTGTATTAGATAAAGATTGTCCAGGTCTGGCCTGGTGGATCTCAAGCCTGTAAGACCAGCTGCTTGGGAGACTGAGGTGCAATGAGAGACTCATGGCCTGCCTGGCCTAGAAAGTGAACTCAAGGCCAGCCTGGGCAACTTAGTAAGACAGATCTTGTTTCAAAAATAAAAAGTGAAATGAGCAGGATGCAGCTCAGGGGTAGAGTGCTTGCCCAGCATGTATAAAGCCCCCGGTTCAATGCCCAGCCCCCACTTCCGTTCATGAAAGAACTGATAACAGGGTTTTTAAAGGAGTCAACTTCTCTGTCTAAAATGATTTGATTCACACAAAACTGGTTTATACAATGTTTTAGGGATACAATATGTGTGCCAAGCTCAGGTCATCTATAATACAATCATTCAGGCCAGGTCTGAACCACTATGACAGGTTAACAATAACTATCCAAAGTATTCCCCAGGGCCTTTTATGAAGGGATTAGATGGATTCTCTGTGGTTTCAAAGGACAGATCTGTGACTAATGAGTGGAAGACATGGGGCTAGGGAAATGGGGAAAGATGGCAGCTCCTATGATGGAAAAACCGTTCCAAATCACTACTTTCCAAAGTGCAGTGGTTTGTAGTGGCAAATTTCCTAATGTAAGACATTCAAGTAGATGCTAGATATCAACCTGGGTGAGGGATGGCTTAACTACTGTAGGAAATGGGGACATGGACTAGGTGAAGTGTTTCCCAATCTTAAGTACGCTGTGCAAGCTGGCAGATCCTCTGCCTTGGATACCAGGAAAAGACAGGAAAGAGAGCCAGGAGAAGGGAAGGAATCGGACAAACACTGCTTCTCTGGCCGGGAAATACTGGGTTGAATGGTCTCTAAAATTGCTTGCAATTGAAACAGCCTAACTCTCACATTGTGTCATAGATGCCATTTTAACTTTATACCTTGGAGATATTTCTGTTTTAACAATGGGAAATTAGAACCTAACATCTGAAGTAAATGGTAAGATGGGAATGAGGTAGGCATCCAGACCCTTCAGGGTTTTGATCCCATAATCTCTTCTCATCTTGTAAAAATGACATCTTGGAAGAGAGAAGACAGCCATGAAAGCCACTGCAGAGAAAATCAAATCTTCCTTCAGAGTGAGTGAAAATTCAGCTCAGCTACATTCCAGCTTACTGGCCTTGAGATTGTATAGGCCGGAGTTCCTGCTGAAGCACTTTGGAATGCTGGTCACAAAGACTGACCCAAGACTGACTTACGGCACCTTTTTAACGGGACTCCTAGAAGATGAATCTCTGTCCCTATTTGCCTACTTGTCTTTCAAATCTAGCTGATTGTCTGACCTTTAGACCAATAGGCTTACATGTGACCAGATTACTCAGCTGCTTCCATACCCTTGGTCACAAAGCCAGCTTCCTTCCTAGTGTGTATCAGCTGGCAGGACAAATCCAGCTCCGTTTACAGGGAAGGTAAAGAGCCAATTATGGAGGGAAGTACCTTTTGTGACATTGTGATTTTGTAGGTTATGTTTTCTGGTTTTTGTTTTTTTCCAGCAAAGGAGAATTGATAGGAAAAGCAAAGGCCTGAAATCTCCTGGCTGGCCCGGCACCTGCTACTGGTACATAAGAAATCAGACTGTGTGAAGGGTTACTCATCCAGGAAAGACAGGAAACCATGCCATACCAGAGCCAGTCATGCTAAGAAGGAGAGAAAGAAAAGCATAGGGAATGAGAGCGAGGGGAGGCTATGTTAGTTATGTAAGCCTTGGTATTGACCTTTGCCTGCAAATCTTAGAACAGATGTCGTAGCCATGAACTGGTATGGAAGTCAGCACCACTATGACCTCTGGTGCTCCCTAACCTATCACTCTGAGGGAGCATCCCTATCTGACCCCTGATGGAAGTCAGTGATGAGGTTGCCCCAGATTCTGTGCTCCAGGTGGAGAAGGCCTCAAGAAGGTGAAGGAATGAGCTAATCTGAGCTCATGGCCCCATTTGCAAGGATGTGATTAGTGGAGAGGCACCTGGGACCTGCTCCATTTCAGGAAACCCGGTTATGGGAACTGGTGGGGGACAGACTTTACTCAGGACCTGAGAGAAGCAGTTAACCCTTTCTCATTGTCTACATGGGAGACAGCCCTCTTATAAAAAGTTGCTTGTTCCCATGGAAGCAAGTCCTCAAATGAAACCCTTTTCACAACAGTTTAACAAGGAGGGTTCCAGGGAAAGTTTTCGTCTAAATTCCTAAGGTCAATTTCTTTCAGGGCCTGTGAATGATCTGGAAGAACTTGAAATCGAGGAACAATCTAAGGAGTGTCTGGAATACATACAAAGAACACATTGAAAACAGGAAAGGCATCTTATTCCCCAAAGTGTAGCTGCCTGGAGCATTGTTTATGACATTCTAGATCCATTCGAGCTGCCTTTTTCTCTTTTGGGGGTTTCAGATCAATCTGTGGCTCGTAGAGCAGGGTCTTTACTGTCCAGGCAGGGGGTTTGTGTCTCAGAACATTCAATATCAAAAGCAGACATGAAACACAAATCCAATTTCTAAGTAGGCAGAGGAATGACAACACAACCAGTCTGACACAGTCTAGGGACTGTTAAGAACCGGTTCGTGAAAACACATCAAGTAAGGTACCGAAGGTCAGGACTGTAATATTTACAGTTATGCAAAAAGGCTTCTCAGTTGACCTGGCTGACTGTGTGACCTTACATTAGTCAGTCATTTAATTTCTTTGGACCTCACACATCTTAATCTATTGAAGATAAGTGGTCCCCTCAGCAGTCCCTTCTGACTGTAGCATTTACTGGCCCAAAGAAAGAATCTGAGTAGACATGGTTTCATAATGTGATATCCAGTAGCATATGACTTACTATGTCCAAACAGGTTGGAGACACAGACTGATGAGTAAGAAAGCTCAGTGGAAGCTATGGCTTATTCAAGCCCTGGTCTGTGGGAGATGAGGGTATCACTTGCCTTGGCTCCTTGGATCTTGTAGGGGGGTTAGCATTTTATGGTAACATCAATAATCTCACACTGCAGAACTGTCAGGCAGCTAGGTGGGTCACATCCAGGTGGGAGAAACACTGGGTATCTGTCGAGACGTGTGAAGAGATGTTTTTGTTTTAAGATTCTGGATTGACATTTACAAACTGAGTGTTAAACAGCCTGTTCCCGGAGCCTCATTTCATTGTTTATAATACCTGTTACATAGACGATTACTTTTAACAAGTGGAGCTAAAAACTCATGTATAACACAGAGTCAGGGCTCAGCAAATGTATCAAACCTTATCTAATTACAAGAATAAAAGACATGGGAGACCTGAAGGTAGACGCTCATATCAAAGGCTCCCCAAACTCTGGTCTAGATTCAATAGTGAGAGCACTCTCTCCCGGCTACCTTTGTTAGATCCATGCCTACATATAGAATAGTGTTGGGTGTTCCCTGTACCCCTATCCCCGAGGCTCATTCCAAGGAGGAGGGCTGGAAGCCAAGACAACCAACTCACCTAAAGTACTTTGCCATTAGCTATCGCTCCTCCGCCCTTCATCTCCAGTGGTATTTTCAAGGCGGAGCATTTCTGCTGAGCTGACATTTTCAATGGGAAATATTTTAAAAAGAGATGCGAAAATGAGGGAAAGAATCCAATGATTTCCCAAATGCCAGCTTTTTATCAATTCTGATGATTAAAATGAATATTCCAGAAGTAAAAGCCACCTCTCCTGTTATATCTAGCTGTGAACACCTGAGATGGGGACCAGGGGCAAGAGCTCTGAGTGCACTGGAAAGGGGTGTTCTTCAGGTCTCAAGAGACCTGTTCTTTAAAGGAGCTCCAAGGTTGTGTGCTGGGCAGGCACTCTGCCAGCGCCACAGCCCGTTCTGTCTAATCCCAGCCTCTGCAGAGGAAGAATTTTCTCTAAAGGAAAGCGGCCAACGCCCCGTTCCACCCTTCTCCTTGGGTAACTCGTTGCCAGGCAAGAATCTCTCAAACCAGCATCTTCTTTTGGCAGCCCAAGGAACAATCTGTCAGATTCCCGATAGCTGTGAGCCTAAGTCCATCTCACTAAACCCGTTCTGCGCCTGTAGGACTATCTCCCTTCCTTCTAGCTAGAGACACTGAGAGCTGCTTGTCAGCCACACTTTCTGTGAAGTCAAACGAGGGGGAAGGAAAGGTCTGGTGGGAACTGGGAAGCTCCCAGGATCCTCCTGGAATAGACTGAGGAGAAGCTTGGGGACAAGTTGCCAGATACCATACCTGCAGTTTTGAACTTCAAAATAATTTTCTTAGTATTTGTTCCAAACTTTATTGCATGGCACACATAACACGGGGTAAAAAGATCGTTCACCTAAAATTCAGTTTTAATTGGCCACCCATATTTCCCTCTGTTAGATGTGGGAAGCGGAGCCTGGTCCCAGGCACCGCCCGCAGAACAGAAGGCAAAGCCATCTGGGGTCTAGAGCCAGCTTGGGAATCCTGCAGTACGCAGCCGCAACTTTCCAGAGACCAGCCCTGGAAAACGCCGAGGGCGGTCAGAGCGCTTTGAAAAGGGCCGTCTTGGCGAGGCCGTGGGAAAGTCTCAGGAGGAATCACCGCCCGGCCTCTTCCCGGCCCGCCTCCAACCTTGGCAGCTGCGCCACCTGTCCTCCCGCCCACTCGCCTACTGATGCCGGCCGCCTCAGGCAGCTCCCGCAGTGCGCAGGCGCGAGGGCCGGGGGCGGGGCGAACGCGTGGTCCGGCGGGAAGGGACTGGCCGGCGTGGGCGCTCTCCCAGGTCGAAGCCCTAGCTGAGGAGGATGTTGTGACCAACTGGCAGTCCTGAGAGCTACAGCCGCTCTCCTTACGGAATGGAGAGGACGGCTTTGACTGTCTGCGAGGTGATGCTGGGAAGGGAGAGAAAGACAGTCCTGAGAATAGGGCGTTGTGGGGAGACCCTCAAAGTTTGGGCGGAGGGGTCTGGCGATTCCTGAGGTGGAGGAGAAAATGCCGCGAATGGCTAGAAAAATTAAAATCCCGCTTTTGGGGGGACTGTGGGAAGGGCACGAGGTGCAGGACCACCCATCAGCCTCGTGGGTCCTTTGTGAGGAACTGGCGTTTTCTGGGCTTTGCCTTTATATGTGCTAACACCACCACCTCAAACTGAGAACCTGAAGGGTCACCAACTATGGTGTTTGCCAAATCTGAGGTGATTCTGAGAGGGGGCTCGGAGGTCGGCCAACCTGATTCTTAGCGTTTTCTACCCACCTTTGATGAGAGGGGACTTGAAAGGTGAGAAGGAAATGTGCAATCATGAAAGGGTGAATCAGGGAGTCAGAGGGTAGGCAAGGAGGCACCAATCCGTAGGATAAGGTGTAATATGCCCTCGGGGCAGCCACCGTGAGGTGCTGAATGTTAAATCCAAGGACTCATACATACATACATGCATATTCCTATACACGTGGACAGAGAACTGTTTAGTTCTGGAAGATGGCATTGTGTGAACATCTGGTGCGAGCTGGCAACATGTGTTCACTCCATTGCTGAACTTGTCAGCCATTACCTAATGGGACACTTAGCTCCAGGCCTTCTAAAGGACACTGCACAGATGAATACAGAATCATAGCTTCTGAGATAACTTAGAGTATTCCTGGTCCTTGGTGTCTTCTTTGTCATTGTCAAAGGAAGTTGGGGGACTAGATTTTACAAGATGACAGAACCTGGGATGGAACCCAGGGCTCTGACTCACCCACCAGTCAGTATTCTTTTCCAAACTGCTATCATTACACATAAAGGAACTGGGAAAAAAATCTGAACAGATAGAGTAAATCAGAAGATAATGTGAAGGAAGATTCTAGGCTGTAGAAGGAAACCATCTTCATAATCTCTGGTACAAATTGAGATCTTAGTTCCCAAATTTGTTTACCCAGAGCTCCCTGCCTTTAAAAAAAAAAAGGTGTTGGCTGAGAGATTTGGGCAAAGGCCCAAAGTTTGATTCCCGAACCCTGGTAGCAATGTGCCATCTGACCTCCATGGATAGCAAACATGTGGTCCATGTAGGTATATACTGATAAAACACTCATACACATAAAAATAAGTCTTTTAGGCCAGTATGGTAGCTCATGCCTTTAATCCCAGCTTTTAGAAGGCAGTGGCAGGTGAATCTGTGAGTTTGAGGCCAGCTTGGTCTACAAAGCAAACATGAAGTTGTGAGGTGCCTTGTGGGTTCTGGGAAGTGAACTCTGGTCTTCTGCAAGAACAGCCAAGTGCTCTTAACCTTAGAGCCATTTCTCCAGTCCTTTTCCAACATTCTCAAATAACATAGCTAAGTATTTATCTTATTTTGACCTTTAAAAATGTTGATTTAATGAATGACAAAAATAATTCATAACTAGATGCCACCCTTTTTCATAATTGGTTTTTATTGGGGCAAGAAAATAAAAGCAAGCTTCTCTTCAAATTTTTTTTTTAAAATTTTCATTTCTGGGTGAACTTACCCAGGAACTTATTTTCTTAATTTCCTGTCTTGGTGTGTGTGATATTGAATTATACTGTCTACTTATGTATTTTTTGTGTTTAGATGCTATGATTTGAGCAAATGTAAATCTGTCATTTCATAAGCAGGAATACAGTATTTTTATAATAGAGTTTTAACTGTGTCATACAAATTTGTTAGGACCATGATTTTAAAGATTATGTTTTATTTGAATTGTGCTCTTTTCAGATTTTAAGATATTTAATAATTCACTGGAAGTGTGAAGCAGGAATTCCAAAGGGAGCACTGCTAGATGGGCAGCTAGTGATTTCCATAGAAGCAGCACATTCTAAGCACCTGTCAAACTCTCTTCATTGTATAGTAACTAGTAAGTAAATTATCTGCTTTGTTTTGTTGTAATGCATATCATAGTTTGTATGAAAATTTCAATTTGTCACAGTCTCATTTCTAGTGTAGTTAAAAAGTGAAATGACTTTTAATATTTGGTAATAGATTTATAAGTGTGCAATATAGGGAATATAAATAGGATTATTCTTATTGTGAAAATATATAGATTTCTTAAATTAAAATTGCGCAAAAACAATTTTAATTTTGCTCTTAGTTTTGTATTTTTCACAAAAAATATCGGTTTTACCTTTTTTTTCATTTTTAAACTTTGGCAATTGCAAAAAAATAAAAAAGAAAGAAAAAGAAAAAAAGGGGGGAGGTAAAAGGAAAAGAAATGATGAATGGTGTATATTCTTATCCAGAAACCCAATTTCATGGACATTTTGAGCGTAATGGACTTCTTCAGCATATCTGGCATAGATGGCATTTGCATTTATATATCTTCATGTAGTTATGTTTTAATCTATCAAGAAAAAAGGTGATATACACTCGACATAGAGAAACATATTTGGAGAGTGAGACTTTCTAGTTATATGACTTCTCGAAAAAATTATTAACATTCAGTATATATTCTAGATTTTTCTGTGTATGTATATTTCTGGCTTTTTAAAGAAACAGTGGCATGTACCTTTAATCCCAGCATTTATGAGGTAGAGACTCTTCTCTTAAGTTCTAGGCCAGCCTGGTCTGTAGAGTGAGTTTCAAGACAACCAGTGCTATGCAGAGAAACCCTGTCTTGAAAAAATTTTTAAAAAAGAAGAACAAAAAGAAACAGAATTGGTCTCTTATATTCTCATGTGATTTTTTAGTAAAAGTGGTCCGTGTTTTGTGTTAGCATGTAGAGATCTACTTCATTAACTTTTTGAAATACACAAACTTCCTTTGTTTTAGATTTTATCAGTTACATAGGTACACAATTTTAATAGTGGAATAGTTCAGGCCAGGTTTGGTGGGTCACAACACTTGGGAGGCCGAGGCAGGAGGACTGCTTTGACTTTGAGGTCAGCCTGGCATATATAATGAAGTCCATTATATATATGTCCATTATATATATGGCATATATAATGAAGCCTAGGCTGAGAGTGCCACGTATCCAGAACTTACCTAGATGTTGGATGGGCGTAGTGAACTGCTTATAATTGGAGCCTTGGAAGGCAGAGACTAGAGGTCCCAGGAGCAAACTGGTTAGTGAGACTAGTAATATGGGTGAGCTCTGGGTTTGAAAGACCCTACCTCATAGAATGAAATGGAAGAGCAATCAAGGAAGATTCCTAACATCAATTTTGGTTCTTCACAGACATGCACACACACATACATATACACATGCTCAAATACCATGTACACGTGACAAGAAGGGAAAGATAAGGTAGAGAAACAAGGAAGAAATGCAGTATCAACCTCTGGCCTCCACATAAATGTGTGCACACAATTTCTTGCAACCCCCCCACCCCAGATGTACAGAATAGATACATAGACACCCAAAAGGGTTATGTGATGTCCTGGCCCCTTGACTTATTTCTTCCTAAAGACTAATAATTTTAACCATGTTAATTGATTGTTTTTAATTACCTGTTTATTTGTAATGTATTATCTTTTTCATTTAAAAATGTTTATTTTTAATTTTAGGTTTGTTTCTGTGTGGGGGGATGTACATGTAAATGTCCATGCCTAAGGAGACTAAAGGTGTTAGAACCTTCTGGAGCTCGAATTATAGAAGTTGTGAACTGCCCACTTGGGTTCTGGGGACTGAACTCTGCTTCTTTATAAGAGCCCTAGGCACTATTAGCTGCTGAGCCATCTCTCTAGCCTCTCTCTTTTTTTTTTAAAGGCATCATTATACTGGCTTTTGTTTGTTTGTTTGTTTTGGTTTTTTTTTGAGACAAGGTTTCCCTATATAGCCTTGGCTGTCCTGGAACTCACTCTGTAGACCAGGCTAGCCTTGAACTCAGAGATCTACCTTCCTCTGCCTCTTGAGTGCTGGGATCAAAGGCGTGTGCCACCACTGCCCAGCTGTTATTATTGGCTTTTAAAGAAAGGATCTTGTGTGGTGCAGGTTGACTTCTGACTCAACATAGAGCCAAGGATAACCCTAAACTTGGGCTCCTCCTTCCTTTATTTCCGGAGTACTAGAATTACAGGTGTGTGCTACCACAGCTGGTGTCTGTGCTGCTGGGGATCCACAGTAGTTGTTCATACCAGGCATTCTACTAACTAAGCTATAGCTTCAGTCTCTTCTTTTGATTTTCTAAGATAGGGTGTCACTGTGTAGGCCAGATTGCCCCTGAACTCATAGCAGTTCTATGCCTTAGCCTTCTGAGTGGTGGGATAATGGGCAGAAGCCACCATGCTGGCCTCCAACATGTTCTAATTTTGGTACTTTCTGTATCTGATACATAACTCTTTATTTTGGGGTCTTCTCGACATCATTAATCAGAGTGGTTCTTGATTTATTTTCCTCTTGCGTTGGATTTTGTTTTGTTTCTTGGCTTACTTACTGTTGTGATGGCTGTTAGGTTTCAGCAGCTTCCTGACAACGAGGGTTGGGAAGGTAAATTTCTTGAGATTTTGTGTCTCTAAAAATGTCTTCACTCCATACCTTTGGTAACTCAGCTGTTGCTATTGGAAATTCTGAAGTCGTTATAATTATCCTGTACATGACCTATTTTTCTTTTTCTCCCTGTAAGCTTATATAATAATTTTTAAAACCTTTGTTTTATTAGATATAATAGACAATTTTGAAATTTCAGTGACTTAACATATGAAATGTTTGTTTTTCCTTTACCACCAGGTGTGTGTGTGTGTGTGTGTGTGTGTGTGTATTTTTTGTTTTAATGTAGAATCCAAGATATTTCAGTCTTGTGGCTTCTTGTTTCCCTAGACTCTCTAATATCTACCCATTCAGCTAAGGATGGAGAAAGAGAACAAGGTTTATAATTCAAATATTTTTTAAGAATCGGTTTGGAAATTACTTGGATTGCTTTTGTTCCCATTCCTTTGGCAGAGACTTAGTCTCATTGTCATAATTACTCTGCATTTGCAAAGGAGCCTACAAAGAGTAGCCTAATTGTGCTTAGGGAGAGGAGTAGACTCCCCTGATGTTTGTTCTGACAATGCATAGTGCTGTGCCTTGCTGAGGGTCACTTTCTTTCCATTGTGCCCAGTGCTCAGCCTTTTTCATGTAGCTCAGGTCCTTTGGGTGTGGTAAATTTTGCTTGAAGTTCTTCTACAGAAATTTCTATTATTTAGTGGATTTGTGGAGTTTTCTTTTCTAAAAATTTTCCCCCTATTTTCCCCTGTTTGTTGAGGAAATCTCATTTTCATTCAACATCAGTCTTGTTATGTCTTTGCTTTTAGAATGGTCAGATCTTCCATCTTGATAGGTAAAGGCCTAACAGCTAACACTTCTGAAGCGAAGGAGAGAGGAGTGTTTGTTACCTTGGTGCTCTGTGTTTAGATTCTCTAAGACAGTTCTTGTTCTCACCACAGAGGCTCATACTTCAGTGTACTCAGAGAACAGCTTCTCCCGGCATCAGGGATAGGCAGGGCCAGCCTCTGGGGTCCTGAAAAGATAAGGAAAGCTCTAATTAAATCCAGTTTAAAAAGAGGACAAAACATTGGCTCTTCTTTGAAATCTCGGTGCAAATATCTCTCATCTCAACTGACTGGCAAAATATCTTCTATTTCTCAGTAAAATCAAAGAAGGGCCAATATTCTAATTAAGTCTTAAATTCAACATTAGTTACTGGCATCTTGTACTCTGATCAATAGTTGCAATTTGGAGTGTCCCATAATCATAGTCTTTCATGTAGACTGGCATCTATAGGAACAGCCCTGGTGTTGATTATAGGTGCTAAATATAGGTGAAAAGAACTGCCCGTGACATCATCAACCTCCACGTAGTCATTGTACCTTAAAATACCTCTTTGCCCTCTATTTATACTGAACTCATTAATAAGATCTCCCTTTAATATTCTGTATCAAAATGCAATATTTTCAGAGTCCCGCTGATTGGTTTAAAGTCAAATCTTTGTAATTGTCTTACATTTTTGTGTGTTTTTTTCCTTACAGTTGCTTCTATGGGAAGTATTTATGGTGGCTTGGACTTCAAGAAGTTTCTACAAGGTAAACAGTTACCTCATTTCCCTAAGACCATATCTCTTTCTGTCAATGACTTTGGTGTTTTCTGAAATAGATTTATTCTGAGAGATAGAATTTCCTGGTTGGGGTAAATAAAAATATAGGATGCCCACTTAAGTTTGATTTTCAGAGAAACACTAGGTTTTTAAAGATAATTTATTTTTCAATTATGTGTATGTTTCTGTGTGTATGTATGCCACATGTGTGTGAGTGTATGCAAAGTTTGAGGAAGAAGTCAGATTTGATGCTGGTGATTCTGATTTGCCTAACAGAGGTGCTGGGAACTGAACTCAGGTCTTCTGAAAGAGCAGTACATGTTCTTAACCCCTGAGCCATCTCTCCAGACCCAGACACTCACATTTCAGTGAAAATGCTCATGTAATAATACTTCATTCTACACTTCATCTCACAATTCCACTGAAGCCATAAAATAGACTCAGGGTGGGCATGACATCCAGGTAACTGCAGCTTTTCTGACTATTCTCTACATCTCTGGCAGATGTTTCCCAGATATTAAAGACGATTTGTTCCCATATAATTTAGATTAGGAATGTACCATAAATGTTTTTTCCTGTTAGTAATATAGTAATGTTTTTCTCTATATTATATGTTCACATTAGTATGTTTTAGGAGCTTAAATCCTTTTAAAACTTTATTTAGTGTGTGTGTGTGTGTATGTGTGTGTGTGTATGTATCAGAGAATAACTTGTTGGAGTTGGTTCTTTCCTTCCTCTATGCAGGTTCTGGAGCCTGGATTCGAATTGTCACGCTTGGTGGCAAGCTTATTTACCCACTGAGCAGATTAGTCTTGCCAGCATCAGTTTAGGAACTTTTGAGGATTGTGGGTTTAATGAATTCTTCTTTCCTTTGACTTATAATAATCTGAATTTATTTTAAAGAGACCAAAATGATCTGAGAACTGTTGTGCTTCTATTTTTATTTTCTGTGGTTGTTTTTAAACTATTAGTCAGCAATCATGTTTTTCTTGGTTAATTGTAAAAATGTAAATTTTACTGAGTTTGCGTTTTGGCTTTGGGGATGCAACCCAGGGCCACATACACATTAGGCAGATGCTATTATTACTTTTTGTGGTACTAGGGGTGGAACCCTAGATTTTGCATATACTCAGCAAGTGTCTTACCACAGAGAGGCATCACCATCTCCTGTTATTTATTCATTTTTGCATTTAATAACATACATTTTATCAGTTTTATTAATAATTTTATTTTAATTAAGATGGTTTAAGAATTTTACTTTTTAAGACTGGAAAGATGGCTGAGCAGTTAGGAGCACACTGGCTGCTCTTACAAAGGACTGAGGTTCAGTTCCTAACACCCACATGATAGCTCACAACTATCTGTTACTTCAGTTCTAAGGATCTGACTCCCTCTTCTGCCCTCTGTGAGCACCAAGCATGCATGTGGTACACATACCTACATGCAAACAAAATACTCATTAAAATTAAAAAAGAAAAATAAATTAAAAAATAAAAACCCAAATCTTAACAAAAGAATTTTACTTTTAATACTCTAGTTATGTGTATACTGCAGGTACTTTTAACTAGACACACATATCTCATCCTATCAGTTACATTTTGATAATTTGAACAGGGAGTTGGAGTGACATTAATGATCATTTTTATTTAAATTACAAATTAAATAAAAGTAAACTTTCATTTAAAGTTTTCATGGGAACTGATCTGTGACTTTATGAGGAAAACATCTAGGTTTTTTTGTGGCTTCAAGTAGTTATTTACTAGTTTGTTATCAAGCATCTTACCTGCCTTTCTCCTTCTCCTTCCTAATAGCTTTCTTGAGGTTTGAGTTTCTTAGTGCCTGCAGTGCATATACTTTGGGGGACAACTGACCACACTTGTGGAGCCATGCAATACTTGGCCAAAGCAGCGTACCCCAGAGATCAGCATGCCTGCTTATCCTTCAAGGTTGTGTAGTAGCCAAGCACGACTCTTAGAACTAGAGCCTTTTCCTCGGAAGTAAACCTTATGTTTACACAACCCAAGTTCTAATCTTTATTTTTATTTATTTTTATTTTATGTGCCTTGGTATTTTGCCTGCATATATGTGTATGTGAGTGTGTTGGGTCCTCTGGAACTGGAATTACAGACAGTTGTGAACTGCCATGCTGGGAATTGAACCCGGGGTCCCTGGTTAAAGCATCCAGTGTTCTTAACTGCTGAGCCTTCTCTCCAGCCCCAAGTTCTAATTTTTAAAGAGATAATGAGGAGAAAATATTCTGACTATGTTAATGTGATAGGGTCTCATGGAGAAGCTGGCCTTGAAGTGATTTTTTTCATTTAGCTCCTGAACAGATTCTCTGAGAGTTTGAAAAGAGAATGTTCTTCCTTTAGTGATGATCACAGTGGTTATCCCAGTGAGCATGCATTACACTTTAGGCCTGTGCTTATCACAAAGGAGTTTTTTATTTGGTTTTGGTTTCTTGAGGCAAAGCCTCTCTCATATGTAGTTCCTCACCTGCCTCTGCCCTCTGAAGGATGGGATTAAAGTTGTGTGCCTGGCTCTCATATTTCTTTGTTGTTGTTTATGGGGCTCTGGGATGGGACCCATGGGCTTTTGCATGCTAAGCAAGTGTGCTACCAAACAAGCTATATCCACAGCTCAGTCCCTACTTACACTTTAGTCATTCTGTCCTGATGCCTCCTAAGCCATCCTGAAGGAAAAGGGCATCAAATTACTGTCCTGAAGAGTTGCTCTGCTTCCAACACTTTTAGGAGTGTTGAATCCTGTTAAAAAGTTGTGGGTTATGACTGGACATGGTGGTACATGCCTGTGATCCCAGCACTTGAGAGGTGGAGACAGGAGAATGAGAAGTTTAAGGACATCCTTGGCTACCTAGTGAATTTGAGACCAGCCAAGACTACATACTATCCTGTCTCAAAAACCCAGTCCCCTCCTCTCCCAAAAAAGAATCATGGACCGACTGCCTCAGAATCATCTCTCTTAATTATTCTTAGCTGCTTTTCTTTTGGGGATTGTTTTCATGGAATGATACAAAGAATGGAAAGATCGTTCCGCTCTAGCTGATGAGTGTGAAAATGCTTTGAAAGAAGAAGAAGAAATTCCATATAGACGGAGTATGGTATGAGCAGTGGGAAGGTGATAGTGTTTTCTGTAATATCAGTTCATACTTATTATGTGTGTACAAGGAGTGGTCAGATTATAGGTAAGGATGCTTCAGCTAATATTTGTGAAAGTGTTTTGAAAAGCCTGGAACAACAAAGGAGTCAGTTTATTGCATTACTAATAGGGAGGAGGCATCATGTACTACTTATAAAACAATCACGTTTTCATGCTGTACAAAGTTAGTGTCGTGGTGACTTAGATTTCACCGTTAACTATAGAAGCTCAAACACCTTTGTTTAATACATTTTCATATGATTATGATACAAAGTGAATGGTTCTTTCTATAGATATGAAATATTATGGATCAAGTCTACAGTAAAAAATTGAGTCATTTGTTCATTGCCAGTCATGTTTAGTAGCCAACTTCAGCTTCATTCCTCAGTTGCTAGAGCTCATAATAGTAACCTCTGCTCCATAATGCTATTTATTCATACTAATTAGTAGCATAAATTGCTCACTGAAGCTCACAAAGGAAGTTGGCGAAGACTAAGACTTGAATCCCTTAGGTCCCTGGCTTATGCACCATTAATTATGCCTTTATTACTATTATTATTTATTTAACATTCCTGTAACACTGTTAGCAAACTGTCCTTACACTGTTTAATTAGCTTGATCGGGGAGCTCTTAGCAGGATGACTCATTAATCACTAGGGTCCAGAGTTGTGTATCTTTACAAAATTAGAGGAATACCTCTGAATTCAGTATGACCACACTGTCATCTTCATCCCTTACTTGATTTCTGTCAGTGTCCGAATACAGCACCTCTCTTCTTTAAGGTTGGTGAACTGCCGCGAATAATCCAGCATCCACCGTCACTCTTTGGCTTCTTCTATCTGGGTGTTCTCCCAGGATTTCTCCAAATAGAGCCATACTTTATTCTAGGTTAACAACCCGTGGACCAAGGCAACTCCCTAGTGCCCTTCCTGTTGGGCTTGTTTTCATTTTATCCCTTTTCAGTTCCTAACAATTCATGCTTTAAATCAGTAAACTTTTCATTGATTATCTGCCTTGCCATGAAGTGACAGGAAGGAAAGACGGCTCTGAAAATAAAATGTGGTGTGACAGGGCTGTAATAGAGCTGTTCCCAGAGCTTTTGTGGGACCCAGAGGACAGTCCTCAAGTTCAATCACAAGTATGCCTTTCTTTCTTAAGTTAATATGCATCATTATTCTATGTTAATTTCAGACAGCTTTCCTGACTTGTGTGTGTGCGCGCATGCGTGCATGCGTGCATGCATGTATGCTGGGGAAGAGATGCACATGCCATGACATACATGTGTAGGTTAAGATAACCTTACAGAGCCCTGTCTCGAAAAACCAAAAAAAAAAAAAAAAGATAACTTACAGGAATTGGCTCTCTCCTTCCAGCATGTAGACACTAAAAGTCAATCTCAGGGCTTCCGACTGAGCAGCAGACATCTTTACCCACTTAGCTGGCTCACCAGCTTTTGCTGCCCTGCTTTTAAACTTTATTGTTTCTATGCTGAAGACATTTTTTTTCTTTTTCTATCACTGACATGTTGCTAAACACCAATGGAATAGCTTGTCAAATAAACTATTTAGGAGTTATTCTGAAATACGTTTAATATGCTTTCCTAAGTTGCTGTTTGATGTGTCCATTCCTCTTTAGAGAACTCAACACTCTTACAATTCTCTAGGGTTAGAAATATTGCCTTTTTTCCAGAGGAGTGAGTTTCTCAGTTTTCTTTTCTTCATTATATAGCAAAGTAATTTTTTGTTAATTATGTCTATAATATATGATAGTTTATTACTGCTTTTCGGTTCCTTTCTGAATGGTTTCCAATTTGCTTATTTAAAGAACAAAACAAAAGAAAATCAAAGATTAGATTTGATGCCACCTATCAGTTAGAATAATCTCCTTGGCTTTTAAGAGCAGTGGCCACGGTGTTGAATAGTTTTATGTTAATTTGATACAAGCTAGATTCATCAGTGAGGAGGGAGCTTCAATTGAGAAAATGCCTCCTTAAGATCAGACTGTAGACAAGCCTGTAGGGCATTTTTTAAAATCACTGATCGAAGTGTGATAGCCAAGCCCACTGTGGGTGGGACCACCCTTGGGCAGTCCTGGGTTCTATAAGAAAGCTGGCTAAGCAAGCCATAAGGAACAAACCAGTAAGCAGCACCCCTCCATGGCCTCAGCATCAGCTCCTGCCCCCAAGTAACCACCTAGTTGAGTTCTTGCCTTGACTTTTCTCAATGGATGGTGACTGGGTTAATTATGTAAGCCAAAAAACCCTTTCCTCCCCTTCAACGCTGTATGCTTACTATAACACTTGTGTGTAATTCTATTTATCATTTCATGTGTGTGTGTGTGTGTGTGTGTATTAGCAGCTGAATTACTTGTATAATATATGTCTGTTTAGTAAAACATGATTTTTCCAGTTTGTCCAGCTTCCTGGGCTCTAGAAACTCCTTCCTGTCCTATCATTCCTCGGATGGGAAGGGGTGGTGCAATGGTTACTAGAAGGAGCCACATTTATAGGTCTGTAGTTCCTTCACTGCTTGTCTCCTCAAACTGTATTTCTTATCTACTTACCTGTGTGTAAGAGCTCGTTTGAGGTTCTCTAGGGAAGACCAGCTATTCAGATAACCGTGGCTGAAAACAGTCTTGCTATGTCAGGGATGCACACACAGTGGGTGATGGAGGAAGGGGACACCTGTGTAGCCAGCCAGATCAGACAGATGAACCCTTCCAGTTAGTGGCGCGACAGATAGCAAAGACATTCTTACCTATATTTTGAAAATACTTTCTCCTCATTCCTATGTTTATAATTAAATTCATTTAAATTATTTATTGCAGTCTTGGGGATGGATAGAAGGCCTTCAACATGCAAGAGCAGTATTCCTGAACTACATCTCCAGTCCTCCGTTTTCTTTTTAATTGACATAATTTAACTCTATTTTTGGCTAAACATTTTAAAAGTACTTATTTCTAAGTCAGAAACTTTTTATCTTTTAAAATTTCCCAAAAATCTAGATAAGAACAATCGCCTTTCTAAGTAAAGACTGTTTTGCTCTGCCATCAGTGAGACTTTTTTTCCTATTTTTGTGGTGCTCAGGACTAAATCCAGGACCTCTATGACTGCTAGTGGAGAGCTCTTCTAACGAACTACTGCAATCCCAGATTTCTTCCCTCTACGAAACATTACATTTTGAAAGTTTATTTGGAAGAAATGATTAACAGAGCCAGGCTTGTTCAGCATTGAGAGAGGATCTCAGGATGACCAATCTTTGAATTTTTAAATTTGAAATTCTTATATCCAGAGAATAAAATTGTATTACAACTTAACATTTGACAGTGTCAACAACCATAAGTCTGAGAGATTATCTAATACCCCCTACCCACCACCAGCTGCTCTTGTACAGCCATAGCCTCTTCTCTCTATAACAGAAGCTCATAACTTAGGGTCTTTGACAGAATTTTAAATTTTTGCAGTTTTGTGGCTATATTTATTTTCCTGGTGAAAAGAGGCATAATCCAATTCAATCAGATTTTAAGCAGATCTGTTATGGAAATCAAGATGATTAACTTTCCCCTGTCCCTTTTATTTTTTATTTTCTTGAGGGTCTCACTAGAAGCCATGAAATATACTACGTACTGTGCAGACGAGGCTGGCCTCAAATCCACAGAGCTCTGTTTTTCCTACCTCTCTAGCGCTGGGGTTAAAGGCAAGAGCCACCATGCCCAGCTCTCCTGTTCTTTAAGCAAGATATGACATCATTCATTTTTTGAGAGGTAGGTCAGACCTGTTATCTGTTTCAGAGATGAGGAAATCCAGACTTACATCAGCTTGTTATCCTAAGTTTAAAGAGAAGATTTTGTGGTTTTATAAATCACTAGTTATCCATTAAACCAGATGAGACCAAGCCTTTGGTCTCTAAATTCTAAAGAGTTTCTGGCTGCCAAATTTGCCTTACACTAGGGAAGATTTTATAAAGGTTGACTAAAGACCAAAAAAATTAAGATAAGTAGGTTTCTGTATTCTCTAGCTTCCTTTATTATTTGTTTTGTGTATTTTGCCTGCATGTATGTCTGTGTATCATGTGTGTGCTTAGTACTGGAGGAGACTAGCAGAGGGCATTAGATTTTTTTAGTTACAGACAGTTGTGAGCAGCCACATGGGTGCTGGGAATTAAACCCAGGTCCTTTGGAAGTATGGCCGATGCTTTTAACTGCTGAGCGATATCTCCAACACCCCCTTAATATTTCTTATTATGTCCTCATTTTTTATTTTTGTAAGTATGTCTGTGCACCTTTTGCCCCAGTGCATGTGTGGATTGCAGAGAATACCTTGCAGGAGTCTGTTTTCTCTTGACCAGGTAGGGCTCAGGGATTGAACACAAGTTTTAGGTGTGGCTTCCAATTGCTAGCAACGTATAATGGAACTTGTATCTGAATCACAAATGCTACTATTACTTGACACAGCTTTTAAAAAGCAATTTCAAGAAAAATATATGTGGCGTCTGATAAATTCTACTCGGTCCCAAAATTTTCAATGAGACGAAAAGCTGTATTCATTAAAATATTAATTTGAGAGTCACTAATGCTAATTATCATGTACTGAGAACCATATGCTCAGAGTAACCACTGTGCTGAATGCATTACATACCTTTACTTACCCCCAAAACAACTTTATGAGGTAGGTGTCTTTGATCAAATAACTTCCTTATGGACACAGTACAAGTTCTTGAAGTGGTCTGCTCTTCATACTAACAGATGTGTATGAATGTAGCTAAATGCCTATTAATAGAAAAATGGCTAATTTATAATAACATCTTTTTTCTCTTTTTTTGGTACTGGGGATTAAATACTGAGTGTGATGTTCTACTATTGAACCAGCCCACATACATCTGGGTAAACAGTTTAGCCAGTAAAATTAATGACTAGATGACTATGCTATAACATGAAAAATGCGTATAATGTGTTAAATAAAAAGCAATAGAACATATTGCATACATTATGAATATGACTATCAAAATATGTAGGAATGGGGATTCTAAAAAGAATACAGTAAGATGCCAATATTTATCACTGTGTGTACATTTGTAAATATTTTGATTAATGTCTATATGTTTGTGGCTGTGAGCACATGCATGCCATAGCACACTTGTAGATGTCAGAGGACAACTTTCTGGAGTTTTACCTTTTTCACCATAGATCATGGAGACTGAATACAGATCTCAAGTCATCAGGCTTGTGTGGTCATCAGGTTTACCCACTGTGCCAGCTTGCTAGTCCCAAGAAGTTCTATTGTTGTTCTTGTTCCCCTTTCTCTGTTTTCACCTTTCCCTACTGTTTTTCTTTGAGACAGAGTCTTGCTATATAGTCTAGGCTGGCCGTGAACACTCAATCCTTCTACCTCAGCCTCCTGAGTGGGGATTACAGGTGTGAGTCATTTTATCTAGCATCCCTTTCTTAATTTTCCAAAATGAGCTATATTACTTCTATAAGAAAACGATTCAAAACTGGGTCTGGTGGTGCATGTAATTAATCCCAACACTTGGGAGGCAGAAACTGGTGGATCTTTATGAGTTCGAGGCCAGCCTAGCCTACATGGAAAGTCCCAGGCTAGCATGGGCTACATAGTAAGATCTGTGATAATGGCAAAGTAGAGATCCATTTGCTATATTATTTGGTTTCTTCAAGAGACTCAGAAAAACTATTAACTCTTGGTTTTGCTGGGACTGACACCTGTACTTTAGCATAATACCATAATAATGCCTGCAAAGAATGTACCAGTAAATAGAGTGGAAGTATTACTGCAGTTCTAAAAATGCGGCCAGTTAAGACAACACAGAAGAAACTCTTTTAGTGACTGTGATTTATGTCATTTACACTGGCTATTGTTCTATACTGTAAAACTTTAGAAAAGGAAAAACAGCAAGAAAAGTGATCTTCATTTGAGACTTTAAAATGCAGAGGGATCAGTGATTATGACTGCATGTTCACAGAGCTCACCCAGCCAAGAAGCCCATTAACCATGATGTGCTCAGGTCTTCGACACAAAAGGGGGAGGGAAGCACTGGGCCACATACTACCATAGGTACACACAAAAGGAACACGGACTGAGAATTGGGTGGTTACAAATTCAATTATCTTTTCAAGCCTTCACCTGCCTCTATGCAACCTCAACAGTCAGACTCACCAAATGTGACTTAAGCTACTGCTTATGATCCAGTTGAACAGGGAGGCAAGTTTATTGCATACAGCCGAGTAAGGAGGCAGATTATTAGACTTAAAGAGGAAGCAGGGTTATCATATACAGGTGAACAAGGAGGCAGGTTTAACTAAAGTCAGTAGGAATCGTCTGTAGGGGAACAGCCTCCAGGCTGTAAATACAGTGGGGAGAGCTATGGTGGGCATTTTCTCCACACACTATCAATATTTGCACTTAGCCAGAGAAGGCGGCTTGCCATTTTTCTGAACCTACTCCCACCCTCACCCTGGAAAGACTTTGACCTTTTTCTTTGGATCTGAGGCTGTGTTGATGTCAACAGCAAACATTCACTCAGGGCCCCTCTGCTCTCTGCAACATTTTAAACTTTTCATGGTTTTAAACACTGAATGCTGACTCTTACTGGTAGAGTGTGAAAGCCAGAGACTGAAGTCTGGTGTCTTCTTCAGTCACATGACTGAACTTGAAGCTCATCACCAATTGGCGGGACTGGCTGGCCAGTGGGCTCCTGGGATCCCCTCTCATTTTCCTGAGCCTTCTTGAGCCTGTCTGTGGCTTTGACAGTGTTCACCTAAGAATCCTGGTTGGGGTTTGCTGAGTTTTCACATCTTAAATTTTAGAAAATTTTGTCCATGTTTTTAAAGTATTTTTTCTGTCTTATTCTCCTTCTGGGACATCTAGTATATATCGTTTAGATGGGTTGATATTTTCCTAAAGGCGCATAAGACTTTATTTTTTTTTTGTACAAAATTTTCAAATTTATTTTTTCTCCATTATTTTCTTTATTCATTGATTTATCTCAACCATAGCCCCCCTTTCCCTCCCAGTTCCCCCTACAACCCCTCGTCGCATACCCTCTTCTCCTTTTCCTCTGAGATGGGGGAGGCTCCCCTGGGTACCAGTCTACTCTGGCACATCATCTCCCAGTGAGGTCAGACAAGGTATCCCAGTTAGGGTAATGGGATCCAGAGGCAGGTAACAGAGGCAGCAACAGCCCCTGCTCCAGTTGTTGGGGGACGCACATGAAGACCAAGTTGTACATATGCTACATATGTTGGGGGGCCTAGATCCAGCCCCTGAATGCTCTTTAGTTGGTGGTTCAGTCTCTGGGATCCCATAGGGGTCCATGTTAGTTGGCTTTGTTGGTCTTCCTGTGGAGTTATTATCCCCTTCTGATCCCTCAGTACTTCCACAGCTCTTCCACAAGACTCCGGAGCTCTGTCTGATGTTTGGCTTTGAGTCTTTGCATCTGTTTCAGTGAGCTGCTGGGTGAAGCCTCTCAGAGGACAGTTATGTTAGGCTTGTGTCTGCAAGCATAACAGCTTATCAGTAATAGTGTCAAGAATTACTTGGAAACCCATGGGATGGGTTTCAAGTTGGGCTGGTCTTTAGTTGACCATTCCCTCAGTTTCTTCTCTTTGTCCCTGTGCTTGTAGGAAGGACAAATTTTGGGTTGAAAGTTTTGTGGTTAAGTTGGTATCCTTATCCCTTCACTGGGGGTCCTGCCTGGCTAAAGGAGGTGGGCACTTCAGTCTCCATATCCCTCACCACTAACTAGGAGTCTCAGCTAGAGTCACCTTCAGAGACTCCCTGGAGCCTCCCTCATCCCAGGTCTCTGGCAAGTCCTAGAGATGCCTGCCCCCTACCAGATGCCAATTTCCATTCACTCTCCTAGCCCACTCACCCTGGCTCTTCCCACACCTGATCGCTGCCTCATTCTCCTCCCCATCTCTTTTTCCACCTGGTTCCCTCCCTCTGTCCATTTATGATGACTATTTTGTTTCCCCTTCTGAGTGAGATTCAAGCATTCTCTCTTGGGCCCTCCTTGTTATTTAGCTTCTTCGGGTCTGTGGATTGGAGCATGGATATCCTGTACTTTATGGCTAATATCCACTTATAAGTGAGTACATACCATGCATGTGCTTTTGGGTCTGGGTTACCTCACTCTGGATGATATTTTCTAGTTCCATCCATTTGCCTACAAAATTTATGATGTCCTTGTTTTTAATAGCTGCATAGTATTCGATCGTGTAAATGAACCACGTTTTCTTTATCCATTCTTTGGTTGAGGGACATCTAGGTTGTTTCCAGATTGTGGCTGTTACTACTCTTTTCTAGGTGTGAGATAAAACAGTTTTAGGGAAAAGGAGATGTTATCTTACTGTGTTGCTCAGTCGGGCCTCGAATTCCTGGAGTTGACAGTCCTCCTACCTTAACCTGAGTAGCTGGGTTTACAGATGCATTACACTGGTCTTTAGTGATTTCAGTGGCTCTTCTTTCATGTCTACATTGCTGATGAACCAATCCAGTAAGTTCAACTTTTCAGTTATAGAATTCCCATGTGGTTTCTTTTCTTTGTTTTTTTTTTTCCTGTGAATGATACTTTGTTATCACTAACTTTTTAATATCTATTTGTTTGTGTGGGTATATGTGTACCATAGTGTTCATAGAGATCACATGTTGGTAATATTTTCTCAACCTACTTTAATAAGGGTTCAACCTCCCCTCTAGCCCACCACCCACCAAAGGTAGTGGAAAAGAAAAGCTATTAGGACACAGGGGGAAGTGGACCTTTCTAGAAATAGTTCTTTGGGATCAAGTCCAATCATTGTTGTTAGGATATCAGCAGTCCAGTCTTCTAGCAAAACACCAACACAAATCGGTCCATTCGGATGAACAGCTGCAGCAGTCTGGTCCATTCAGCAATCACCACTCACAATTCATCAGCTGCAGACCAGTCCACTCAACAAACACCACACAGGAATCAGCAAGGGAAGTTCAATCCAGAAGAAACTGCAAGGGTCACCAACCAGCCCGGGTCACAGAAGCAGCAAGAAGTTGCAGGAACCTAATGAGAAGTTCTTTGGCTAGTTTCTATCAAGACACCACCAGCAAAGCTCAACAATGCAATGTAAGGTGAACCAATACATACGTGCTGTCAGTGAAGAGTAGCGAAGTGAAGCAGAGCAGACCGATGATCCTCCTCCCACAGTCTCTGGGGTCATGTTTATATTCCTTCTAAATATCACGAATCCTTTCATGTTTCTGCTATAACAAAATGTCCTCTCACCTATATGCCCCAGCAAAACATCATTTGACATAACTGATTTTCCAAAGAAACCAGAAGTTTCCACTTCGTCAGAGGATAATTTAAAGGAGTCAGTTCTCTGTCTACTTTATGGGTTCTGATGATCCAAGTCAAGTTCTCAGGTTTGGCAGCAAGCACCTTTATCTACTGAGCCATCTCAACAGCTTTTATATCAAACAGCAGTTATTTATATCAAACTCTGGGGAATTCTTGAAGGCACACACACAAACTAGTTTCAGACTTGTGTTATATGTTGTTCTTCTGTACTTTGGCTCAGTGAACCTTTATGAGCCAGCATCCTCCCAGTTTCCCAGATCCTCTTGCCCCCAGTTTCACTTGGGAAGTCGATGCCTGAAGTATTGCATCATGCACAGCAGTTGGGATGCAGCTTCTGGGGCCCTTTTGTTTATTTTTCATACAGCTTTTAAAGCTGGCTTAGGCAGAATTCTCCTCTGAACAGAAAGACTACACACTTTCCACTGAATGTTCTTTCCAAATCATGCACTAGTTTTACTTGGGTTTTCTTAGAAGATTTCTGTTGAGGAATAAAATGATAAAATAAAATAAAATGATAGCGTCTGACCACTCCCAATGTGAAAACCTTGGCTGCTTTGATGTTGACCTTCTTCTGGTGGGCCCTGAGGTCCAGGTGTGTCTCTAGTTTGTCATCTGGGAGATACCCAATTTAGACTTGTCTGTTTTCTCACTTGGTAGAGCTCATGATCTTGGCACTTGAGCATGACTCTGTCTTTGGAATGCTGGCTTAGGGAAAAGCCCATTTGATTTTTTATGATGTTCATTTCTCTGCTGACATTCCCTGTATCAGTTCATTCCTCATTTTGAGTATTTTAGCAGATTTGTTTTTATGTTTCCTTCTGTTGGTATCAAGTAATGAAGGAACCAAAAGGAAAAGTAGGAAATCATGACTTTGTATCTTCACTTGTTTTGGTGAAGTTTCTCTACCATCAGAATAAGCCAGGATCCTCAAAAGTGCAGTCATAGGAGAGACACGTTTATTAGTGTGTCACTTAAAAAGAGCAGTGACAGAAGGCAGGTGGTGGTGGCACATACCTTTAATCCCAGCACTCAGGAGGCAGAGGCAGGTAGAGCTCTGATTTCGAGGCCAGTCTGGTCTACAGAGTGAGTTCCAGGACAGCCAGAGCTACACAGAGAAACTCTGTTTCAAAAAAAGCAAAAACATCCTTTGCTTTTGCTCCTGAGTCCATACATTAATTAAGCTAACATTTAATTGGAAGTATCTTTTATAAATGAACACATCTATAATAGAAGCTTTAAAGTCTGCCCTGAATTTAGCATCTGCTGTGCATGACTGTCTTCTGAGCCAAAAGTTGCTGTCTTGGAGAGTTCACCTGTCTTAGGGTTTTGATTGCTGTGAAGAGACACCATAACCAACTCTTATAAAGGCAACTCTTATGTAGGACAACATTTCTTTGGAACTGGCTTACAGTTTCAAAGGTTTAGTCCATTATCATCATGGTGGGAAGCATGACGGCATCCAAGCATACTGGAGGAACCAAGAATTCTACACCTTGAACCAGAGGCAGCCAAGTGAAGACAGTTCCATACTGGGTGGAGCTTAAATACTTGGAAACCTCAAACCACACCCCCACAGTGACACACTTCCTCCAACAAGGCCACACTTCCAAATAGTGCCACTCCCTATGGGCCAAACATTTAAGCCCTTGAGTCCATGGGGGTCATTCCTATTCAAACCACCACATCACTTGTACCCCTTGCAAAAAGATTATCTATCACAGATGGGCACACCTCCTCTTAGAGGGGCCAGAAGGGCCACTAGCCCCTCGCATGAGTACCCAGTTGTGCCCTATAACTTATTAGACACAACCATGCCTTAATTGATGAGGCCTTAGGGAGAGGATAAAGTATATAGGAAGGGAAGACTAGAGGGGAAGAACCTTCATTCCTGCTGGGTAAAGGCTTTCCACGAGCACCCACACTCCTGTAAGTAACTCCTCATCTCTGCTCTGTTAAAAAAAAAAAACCAAAAAAAACAATAAACTCATTGGTTCCCCAGAATGAACTTTAGTAGAATCATGGTTCTGTTATTTGGGCCTGAGGAGAAGGGGTAGATAGTGTGTAGAACAATGGTGTAGTCTCTGATATGGAAACTGGGATAAATCTCTCTCTCTCTCTCTCTCTCTCTCTCTCTCTCTCTCTCTCTCTGTGTGTGTGTACACAGGGGATTGCAGAAGGAATTTTTATTTTTTATTTATTTTTATTTTTTATTTTATTTTTTCGAGGCTGGCTACAGAGATCTGCCTGCCTTACCTTCCCAGTGCTGGGATTAAAAAACACCTCCCTGCAGAGGGAATTTCAACATGGTTTGTCTAGTGAGACATGTAACTAAGGGGAGGCTACTTCTCAGAGGGTATAGAAATGCTAGGGCCCAGAGACTCAGTTATTGGGTTGTTGGTTGGTCATGGTTATACACAAAGAAGAAACAAGAAGAAATTAGATATCCTGATGGTGAAGATTAAACTTGCAGGTGCAGATGGTGGTAATCAGGGAATACTCAGTCCCATAGCTGTTGGAGCTAGGAAAGTCTTCTAGACAAGCAGAGAAGGAGCTAATTAGGGGAATCAAGTTCCTTGGAGCATGTGTTGTTTGCTCTAGTCCCTAGAATTCCAAACATCACACAATCACAGAAACTTTCTGCAGCTGGCAAAATCACACCCCTGCTAGAGCATGAGGCAAATCATAGTCCGATGATGTGGACAGTCTGAAGCAGCCCCAGTTCTCACACCTGGATTAAAACAAAAACATTCTTGTAATATTTCTGTGTTTGTTAAAAGCAACCAAAATTCCAGAATTCTTCATACAGAGGTCCCTATGAATATTAGGTACTGGAAAACAAAAAAGGGCAGGTGCCACTAAAGAATCAGAATGTTGGGAGCAGTGTTTGACCCCCAGTTCTCAGGCTCAGACTGGACTGTGTTTATAGAACTAAAAAAGAATCTGATTCAGAAGGACCATGAGGCTGGTGTGGAGCATTGGTAGCAATGCTGAGCCCTTTGTAGGGGCTTTGACTGATCTGTACCATACCAATCCCTGTTTCTGTTGATCACCTCTTTCTGTCTGAACCTGTGTGTCTCTTTGTCTCTGTCTCTCTCAATCACACGTGTCTTGGTTAATCTGAAACTCATGGCAATCCTCTTGCCTCAAGTGATGTTGTTACAAGTGTGTGACATCACTATTTTCTTTGACTTGTGATCACTACTATTTTTCTTGTTTATATTTCCTTTTGTGCATATTTTACAATTTTATCTTTATTTGTTTGGTGTTAAATTGGTTCCTACACTATAGTCCTGGCTGACCTGATATTTACCAAGTATGCCAGAATGTCCTTAAACCTGAAGAAATGCTCTGACCGCAGCCTCTGGGGTGCTAGGGTTACAGCAGTGGTTCTCAACCTTCCTAATACTGTGACCCTTTAATACAGTTCTCATGTTGTGGTGACCCAACTATAAAATTATTTCATTGCTATTCCATAACTATAATTTTGCTACTACTATGAAATATAATGTAAATATATGACACTTGATCCCAAAGAGGTCTCCACTCACAGGTTGAGAACCACTGAATTACAGGTATGTGCTACCACGTCTGGCTTGTACAATTTTATTTTATATCAGGCAGTGTGCAGTTATATTCTATATACTGTTACCTTCCTCTGAAGGATATTGATTTTTTTATTTTATCAGATGAGTCACCTTGACCTTGTTCAATCTTGCTTTTATACATTTTAAGTCATAAGTTTAAGAAAAATCAAGACATTTTTCACAGTCATCTAATTCAGTGTCATTCACTACCTCCAAATTCTGTACCTTCATTGCTGGAGAGGTCCCAAGAAATTGTTTTGGTGGGTGTTTATATTGGCACACAATTAAAGTTTTTCCATTAACTTTAATCATTAAAGAGCTGTATGAAGAGGTATTTTAATATTGATAACGTCTTGTTTTATTCCTTTATATGACCTGCAAAAGTATAAAATCTTTTTTTTTTTTTTCAAGACAAGATTTATCTGTGTAGCCTTGGCTGCCCTGGAACTCACTCTTTAGACCAGGCTGGCCTCAAACTCAGAGAAATTCACCTGCCTCTGCCTCCCAAGTGCTGAGACTAAAGGTGAGCGCCTGACACTACTGCCTAACGATATCAATTCTTTTTAAATGGTTATGCCGGTTGGTTTAGTAGTACTTGGCATGAGGGCTTCTTAATATAAACTGATTTTTACATTTGATTTGTGTAAGATGTACAAGTGAAAGTCAGTCTTACCACAGTCTCTATTCTCTCCATCTACCATGTGGGTTCCAGGGACCAAACTCAACTCCTCAGGCTTGGCTGCATGTGCCTTTACCTGTTGAGCCATTTCCTTAATCCCTGATAAATATTTAAAATCAATCTCCTCTCCTCTCCTCTGCTCTTCTCTTCTCCCTTTCTTGCTTCCCCTTGCCTGCCCCCTCTTTCTTCCCCTCTCCCAATTCCCCTTTATTCCTTCCCTTCTTCCTTCTTTTTTCTCCTTCCCTTCCTTCCTTCCCTCTCTCCCTCCCTGTCTTTTCTCTGCATGGGCTACAAATTGAACCACGGACATTATACATGGTAATTAAGTGTTTTTCTGAGCTCTTCTTGCCAGATAAGTTTTTTGGTTGTTGTTTTTTGTATTTTTGGTTGTACATTTACCTTTAATGGCTGACCCATCTCTCTGGGTGAAGTTTCTTATTTTTCTTTCTTTTTAAAAAATTTAATCTTTAAAAATATATTATTATTATTATTATTATTATTATTATTATTATTATTATTATTTTACAGTCCAGATTTTTATCCCCCTCCTGGTCCACCCTCTGACTGTTCCACATCCTATACCTCTTCCTCCCTACCCCGTCTCCATGTCCATACCGCCCCACCCACCACCCCACCAGACCTCCCCACTTCCTGGGGCCTCCAGTCTTTTGAGGCTTAGGTCCATCTTCTCTGACTGAATCCAGACCCAGCAGTCGTCTGTTGTTTATGTGTTGGGGGCCTCATATCAGCTGGTGTATGCTGCCTGGTTGGTAGTCCAGTGTCCGAGAGATCTCAGGGCTCCAAGTTAGTTGAGACTGCTGGTCCTCCTACAGAGTTGCCCTCATCCTCAGCTTCTTCCAGTTTTTCCCTAATTCAATCACAGGGGTGTATTAGTTGGGTATAAATATCTGCATCTGACTCTTTCAGCTGCTTGTTGGGTCTTTCAGAGGACAGTCATGACAGGCCCCTTTTTGTGAGCACACCATAGCCTCAGAAATATTGTAAGGCCTTGGGACCTCCCCTTGAGCTGGATCCCAATTTGGGCCTGTTGCTAGACCTCCTTTTCCTCAGGCTCTTCTCCATTTTTGTCCCTTCAGTTCTTTCAGACAGGAACAATTATGGATCAGAGTTTTTGACTGTGGGATGGCAACCCCATTCCAACTCAGACCCAAAAGGACATGCATGGTATGTACTCACTAATAAGTGGCTATTAGCCAAAAATGTACAGAATACCAAGGATACAATCCACAGAACTCAAAAAGGTTAACAAGCCGAAGGCCCCAAATGAGGATGCCTCAATCCAACTTGAGAGGGAGAAGAAAGCAATCAAAGGAGAAGGGAGGGAGGGAGAGAGGGAGGGAGGGAGAGACCTGGGTGGGAACGGGGACAGGAAGGGGAAGAGGGGAACATGATCAGAAATTGGGTTGGGGAGCTGGACTGAAGCCCTGAGGGTCAGCAGAAAGAATGGAAACAGGCAACCTCAGGACATAGGAGGTGTGTGTGTGTGGGACCCTCCAGAATGTACCAGAGACCTGGGAGGTTGGAGACTCTCAGGTCTCAAAGGGAGGGACCTTAGATGAAATGCCTGACAGTAGGGAGAGGGAACTTATAGAGCCCACCTCCAGTAGAAAGACAGGGCATCAAGTTTCTTTTTTTTTAAATGGTAGTTACCTATCTTAAAAGTCCATATGGAGCTGAGGAAGAGACTCAATGAAAACCTGAGTTCCAATCCCCAGAACCCATGCAAAAAGTTATTCTTCCATAACCCTGTCACTATAGGAGATAGAGACAGGAGGATGTGGAGTTTGCTAGCTGCTAATCTAGCTTCAGATTCAGGGTAAGAACTGGTTCATGAGAATGAGGTAGAAAGTAATAGAGCAGAACACCTGACACCCTAAGCTGGCCTGTGGGCACATGTGTGTGGGCACATGTGTGTGGGCACATGTGTGTGG
>JADRCH010000147.1:110328-120964 GCA_019843965.1 Rhynchomys soricoides | reverse complement strand
TGTGGGCACATGTGTGTGGGCACATGTGTGTGGGCACATGTGTGTGGGCACACTCGTATTTTTAAAGTCCATACTAAGAATACTAAGAATAAGACGATGAGGGTGTTGCTCAGTGATAAAGCAGTTGCATATCCTGAGTTCTATCATGATATTTCAAAAGAGAAGTGGGGGAGGGGAGAAGGTCCAGAATCAAAGTTACTTTTCTTATCTTTGAAAATGCAGGTACCAGTTCATCTTTTTGCACTAAGTTTTGCTGATAAGAAATCTAATGTCCCTCTTTGTCTCTGCCTCTCATATTACTGTGTCTGTTGCAAGGTAGGATGAGGTTGGGCTGGTAGTGTATGCAGTGGCATAAATACAGAGATCAGAGTACATGGTTGTGAAATTGGTTCTCTCCTCCACCTTTCCTGATGGAAGATACAGTCCTGGGGATCAAACTCAGGTTACCACACTTGCACAGCAAGTGCCCTTATCCACTGAGCTGTTGATCTGGCCCTAGCTTGTGTTTATTTTGATTCACTTTATTTACTAATGGTCCCCATGACTTTTAGGGTTCTTTCTTTATCTTTGTTATTCTGAGCTTTGTTGTGATATGTTTAGATATGTGGCTTTTAAAACATTTTATCATATTATTGTATATTTGTATGTGTGTATTATGACTGTTCTACAAGCCAAGCATCTGCCATCTTGGGGAATTCAGCTGTGCCCTTTGAAAAAGGATTGTCCCAGCTGGGCTTACTGACTGTTTACACCCCCTCATAGAGGGGCAGAGTGTCCTGAGACTCAATTGAGTATCCAGCTGCTCCCACCACCTATTGCAGCCACAATCTTAACGGCTCTCAGTCCCCGGGAGGGGCTAGAGTCTGTAGGTTGAGAAAGACTAGGGGAGAAAGGGCTTTATCTGTGAGGATACAGGGAAGTTTTATCCCTGCTGGGTAAAGGCTTTTCCAGGTGTGGCCTGTTGGTGGAGGTTAGAGAACAACTACCTGAGGTCAGTTATCTCCTTCCAGTGTGGGATCCAAGGATATAACTCCTGTGATCAGGTTTGCAGGACAAGCCTTTGGAGCCATTGCACCAGCCCTGTTTTGTTTGTTAGAAAATTAGACTTCTTTGTCCCTGGCTAGCTCGTTCAAATAGTAACTTATATATATATCTTTGTTTTATAATTTTGTCAGTACTTCTCTTGGATCTATCTTACTGGCTTTTATTTTCCTCTTGATTGGTATAAATTCCACATGTCATAATATGCCATTTTGATGCTTTGATGTTCACCTGTTTTTCATATATTTCAATAATTATCTAATTCATTATCTAATAACATGCTCTCAATTATCATCTGATCATAAGTATTATCTAATTCCAGTATTTTCATCACTTAAAAAAATCCTGAACCCAAGAGTAATCTCTCTCCTTGCCCTCAATCCCTTTACCTCGGCAACATTAATTTGGGGTTTTGACCTCTATTGATTTGCCTGTTTTGAGCATTATGGAATATGACACATAGGCTTTTGTGTCTGGTGTTTTACTTAAGCATGGTTTTTTGGGATTTCCTGTGTTACCGTGTGTCTTAGAATTTCTATTGCTGCAACAAAACACCATGACAAAAAGCAAGTTGGAGAGGAAAGGGTTTACACTTCCATGCCTCTGTTATCATTGAAGGAAGTCTGGACAGTATCTCAAGCAAGGCAGGAACCTGGAGGCAGGAGCTGACACAGAAGTCATAGAGGGATGCTGTTTACTGGCTTGCTCAGCCTGCTTTCTTACAGAACCCAGGACCAACTCGTCCAGAGATGGCACCACCCACAATGGGCTAGACCCTCCCCCATCACTCACTAATTAAGAAAATATCTTGCAGTCAGATCTTATGGAGGCATTTTCTCAATTAGGCCTCTCCCCTTTCAGATAACTCTAGTTTGTATGTCAAGTTGACTATCGAGTATGTACTTTATTTCCTTTTATGGTTGAAGTGATATCTTATATTTTGTTAAGCCTAGTACTTATCATTTGGTAGATATCTGAGTTCCATTTTGTGTTATTATGAATAATATTGCTAAAAACATTCATGCCCTAACTTTTGTTTTGGTCTATTCTCATCCAGCTGAACCATTTATAAGTATTTTAAAATATTTATTTCTATTAAATTTATCCATTTTATGTGTAAGTGTTTTGTCTGCGTGTGTTATCTGTATCTCTGAGTGATTGATATCTGTGGAGGTCAAAAGAAGGCATTAGAGCCCCAGGAACTGAAGTTACAGATGGTTATGAATGATCATGCAGGTGCTGGGAATCAAATCCAGGCCCTCTGCAAGAGCAGAGGGTGTTCTTAACTGCTTAGCTATCTCTCCAGACCTCCATTTATAAGGTTTTAATTTCAAACATTGTATCTTTAAATTCCAAGATTTCTAAAAGTGTTTTCCTGGTAGCTTTGGTTTAATTTATTACAGTGGATTCTTGTTTCATGGCTTCTTTTTCTTTGTTAAGGTTATAGATATTTATTTTCAATGTCTCATTATTAACTCTCAGGTGCAGTGTTGTTTGCTGTGTTTGATGGTATCAAGAATTGTTGCTTGGTAATTTAGAGTCAGTTGCTCACGATCTGCTTAGCTTGAAAACATCTCATGTTGACAACTGATAGGTGGTAGATCAGAGGTCCTCGGAGTTGCTGAGCTCCATCCAGCCTTGCATGCTTCAATGGTATAGTCTTGGATTGTACTTTACTTTGGTAGTGACTTGCAAAGCTCCTGAATCTCACTACTTGCATTGTATAGTTCTGAGTCCTGTGGCTGCTTACATAACATGGCTAACGCCTTTGTCACATAGCAGTGATGTGGTTACCAGTTTCCTTTGCTCTAGCTATCCCTCAAGTGAGCAGGAAGTGCTTATTCATGCCCTGGTACATGTGTGGAGGTCAGAGGGCACCTTGTAGGAGTCCATTCTCTTTTTCTACTATGTGGGACCCAGGGATTGAACTCAGGTTATCAGGCTTAGCAGCAAATAAACCTCTTTCTTTTTAGTTATCCATTCAGGATTATTACATTTTCTTTTAACTTTTTTTCCCACCGTGAATTTAAAAGTATTTGTTTTATAGTGTATGTTTGATCATGAACATGAAATTTCAACATAGTTTCAATTTATCTTGAAATAATATTTCTGATTCTTTCACCTTTATATATTTAACTCTGGCTGTTCTATCTGTATCTTGTTTGCTTGCTCATTTCCTTTTTGGTGTGTAGATTGAGATGTTTGGAGTAGACTTTTTAAAAAGTACACAATTTATTTTGTTTTTAACATAATTTATTTTAAATGTTTATTAAGGTTATTCTAAAGCATTCAGAGTCATTTACAACCCATTTTCTCCTGCATTGTTTCCTTCATTTCTGTACTATCTTACTGTTTTAAACAGTTGCCCCTTATTTCACAGAAAAGTAATTGAATCAGAAAAGGGAGGTTTCTCTAAGTAAGGCAGTCAGTCACGGGTAACCTAAAGACTGGTGCGGAGTATTTGGGTTCAGTAGCAAGGTCCCTGAGCCTCAGTGTGGTGTGACCTTGCTGCCATTTTATTTATGGCTTTGTGGGTTGAATTACATTCGAAGAACACAATGACAGCAAGAGTGGTCTCTGTTAAATTGAATGTCTAGGTTTTTATCTTGGAAAAACACTTTTTTTAAATAGTTAAAGCATTATTATTTCAAGGTGAATTTAGTGTTATTAGACTTTTAAAGTTGAATTAACTTGTCATAGTGGCTTTATTCTTTATTGTTCTGCAGGGGACTGTTTTATTAAAGTGGATGGTTTTTGGTTTGGTTTGGTTTTGTAACTCAGGTACAGGAAATAAAGATGGTGCATACTATGATATTCTCTTTGTTGTGGATATCCATGCCCCTCCCAGCTGCTTTGTGGAAAGCCAGCTCTGAGTCAACACATACAAAACACAAAGAAGTTAATTCTTAAATTAAAATTGGTGAGAATTTGACTCTTGTTAAGGGCTACAATAGTTTAAAAAGCACATGCCTGAAACAGTCATTCTTGAACTTTTCAATTTTCAACTCTAAATTAATTCCCTTAATGGACTTGTGTTTACTAAGTAATAAGCTGATTTGTTGAAAAATGCAGGACTGTCAGCTAGAATGTCGGCACTGGACATAACTTTATGGAAACTGAAATTTCAGATTGGTTTAACTAATCTAAAAAATTATAAATAGCTATCTTTCCTCTAGAAAGTAACTCTAAATGTTGAAACAACTTGCTGGTGTATAACCAGTTCCTATATTTTGATTTTTGCAGGTAACCTTTCATCAGGTAAAGGCCTTCTTGACTCCTAGTACTGTTCTGATTTGTTGGCATTTCTTCTCATATAGAAATACAGCCTGCACTGCCCAGGCTCTCTGCAAAGCTGACAATGGCTTCAGATGAGGGGGGCTGTTCTCAAGATACATCAGGCATAGCACCCTGCCAGATGACTTTTGAGGCAAGTTTTGTTGTGGTTCTATATACTCTGATCATTTGACTTATTTTTACACAATTACAGTCACAGGAAAGAAAGCCTGGTTCCATCATAATTTGAAGGTAAACTAAAAATAAAGAAGCTGTGTGGACAGTAAATGATCCAGGCACTCCCAAAATCCTGGTGACTGTGTTCTACTGAGAGGCTGATAATTAGTTGACCTTGGGGGCTGCATTAATCTAAGCTTCTATACAAAATACCACAGTCTGGGTGGCTTAAACAACAAGGATTTATTTTCTCACAGTTCTGTAGGCTAGAAATCCAAGATCAAGATGCCGTCTGGGTCAGGTGTGATGGTCAGTGTCTGTAACCCTGTACTTTGGAGGCTAAGGCATCAGTATCAACTGAGCGCTGGAGACAGGGTGGCGGACCTATCAGTAGAGTAAAACTTGAATTCCAGAGTCAATGAGATGGCTCATGGGGAAAGGCACCTGCCGCCACACCTGATGACCTGAGTTTGATCCCTACATTCTATCTACAAGGTGGAAAGTGAGAACCAAAAACACAGAATTATACTCAGACCTCCATACATAATGGTGTGATCTGTGCACACATGCACACCCATGGTAAATAAATGTAATAATAAAGTATTTTCAACCAAAAAAATCTCATTTGAACAAATTTTTATTTTGCTGGTTTATAGATCTCTTTATAATCCAGATTTCTGAGAATAATTGCCTTCTATGGTATCTTTAATGATTTTCTGGTCTCCCATCTTTCCTTAGTTGAAAGTAATAGAGATCTAAAGAATTAGAATAATTTAAACATTCTTCCTAGGCCAGGCTTGGTGGCATACATTTGCAATCCCAGTATTTGGAAGGTGGAGGCAAGAGATCAGTTCAGAGGCATCCTCAGAAACATCGCAGGTTCTAGGCTGGCTTGAGCTTTATAAGAACTGGTCTCAAAACAAATGAAAACAAAAATCTTCCAGGAAGTTCTGGGAAATATGTTTCCATATTTGAATAACTACATATTCCTTGGGGACAGAACATGCACAATATCAGGACAGCTGATACCCTGGCTGTGCCTTATCTTCTTTAGGGGAATGAAAAGTAAACACTCTGGAGCAATTAATGGTTAGTCAGCTCTGAACTGCTGATGTCAAGAAGCAATAAAAAGGTGATTCCAGTGAACCAAGGAAAGCAATGCTAAGAAACAAGAGCATGTGAGCCAATTGGAGCAAGTCATAACTCGCATGACTAACATTTACAAATACTCAGGGCTCTGGCACCTCTATGAAATGGGTAGAATAAGGATTATTACTCCACTTCACAGATGACAAAATTGAGATTCAGAGAATTGGGCTGACTTTCCTAGTGTCATATGAAAGTGGAAGAATTAGAGCTTAATCCGTCTGATTCATACAGGTCAATGCTAGTTCAATATTTATTCATTTAGAAGCCAGTGTCTGTTCAAATTAGTCACACTGATGTAGGTCTCATGGGTACACATTCTTAGGATGTGGTGTTTGATTCTAAGGAACTTGGAATGTAAAGGAAAGATGCACATGTCAGCAAATATTGCAGAACAGTGTGATGTGTGCCATAACAAGGAAAGCACAGAGGAAGGACACCTAACCCAGCCAGACGGGGTCTCTGTCTCGAGGGCTTGAGATATGGAAAGGTAGATTTGAATTTAGCAGATAAACTTGGGACATAGGAGGTTATGACACTTGAAAGAGTATTAAAGTTTCTCTTGTTTTCTATTGCAAAACTGTTTCCCTAAGAAAAATCTACATGTGATTAAATCAAATACTTATATTTAGAGTACATAAAATTTGGTTTATCAGAGAAGCCACTGGTAATACACTGGTGTGTACCTTTTCCGATCAGAGTGAGGCATTTTGGTTTAAAGCCGTGGTTCTCAACCTGTGGGTCGAAACCCATGGTGGTGTCAAGGGACACTTTCACAGAGGTCGCATATCAGATATTTACATTATGATTCATAAGAGTGTCAAAATTAAAGTTGGGAAGTAGCAACGAAAATCATTTTGTGGCTGGGGGTCTCCACAACATGAGGAACTGTATTAAAGGGTTGTAATGTTGGGAAGGTTTAGAATCGCTTGTTTAAAGTTTTCAGAATCAGTTCTGGGATGTAACTATGGAAATAGTTAAAAATGAGTGGAAATCAAGATTATGGTCTTTGAAGAGGTCATAGAATTAAGACTAAATTGTTGCTTAATATGATCATCTTCTTGACAGGCAAAATATTGTTGGTATTATGGGGGTTGAACCCAGGGCCTCAAGAATGCTGGATGAACAGTCAGTCACTGAGCTACACTCCTTGCTCCTTGGTCAGGTACTTGAATGTGAAATTCAGACTTGAAGCACAGAGGGGATCTGTGAGCTTAGTGTCCAGGAGTAAGCCTATGCTAGAGATGAGAGGTAAAATAGTATACCAGGTGGCATTATCCTCAAAGGAGCAAGGACTTGCTTAAAGCATCATTTCTATTACATCTCCCTGTCTCTAATATCATAGAGCTATTTAAGTGAAGGGAGTGATAAGAGAGCACCAAAGATTTCATTGTAGGATTGAAGCTGTGTGTGTGTGTGTGTGTGTGTGTGTGTGTGTGTATGTATGTATGTATGTGTGTTGTCAAGTAGCAAAATTTACACCAAACATCAGTTGAAACACTCATGAAAAGACTATACTAAATGATCTATTTAACTTGGTCATATGAAGAAAATTAATCTCTGGGAAATGTCTCATGTAAAAGAGATTGTGACTTTGATGTTTATATGACTCTCTGCATTAGGCTAGGTAACACATCCTTCCAATGCAGTATGATTTCATGAAACCTTATCTTATAAAGAAATTTATCCAGATTTAAACCAAGTGTGGTAGCCCATGCCTTTAATCCTAGTACTTGGGAGGCAGAGGCAGGAAAATCTCTGTGAGTTCAAGGCCAGCCTAGTCTACATAGTGAGTTCTAGGACAGCAAACAGACAAAAAAGAACTTTATCCAGTTTTATACTTATTTTTGGAATAGTACTGGGTGATAAAATGGATGGAGATATGCATGTGTACTTATATATGGAGATATGCATGTGTACATACAAATATACAATGGGAAAAAGGCATCTTCAGCAAATGATGATGGATGTGGCATGTAGAAGAAGGCAAATAGATCCGTATCTACCTCCCGGCACAAAACTCAAACCAAGTGGATCAAAGACCTCAACATAAAATTCAGATACACTAATCCTGATAGAAGACAAAGTGGCACAGGAAACAACTTCCCAAAGAGAACACCAGTAGTGCAGGCACTAAGACCAACAATTAATAAGTGAGATCATGAAACTGAAAAGCTTCTGTAAGGCAAAGGACACTGTCAATAGGACAAAACAGCAGCTTACAGAATGGGGGAAAATTTGCTACATCTACTTCTGATAAAGAGTGAATATCCACAATACATAAAGAACTCCAGAAACTAAACATTGACAAATCAAATAACCCAATTAAAAATGGGGTACAGATCTAAACAGAGAATTCTCAAAAAAGGAATCACAAAAAGCCAAGAAACATATAAAGAAATGTTCAACATCCTTAGCTATCAAGGAAATACAAATTAAAGCTACTTTGAGGTTCCATCTTACATCTATCAGAATGGCTAAGATCAAAAACACAAGTAACAGCTCATGCTAGTGAGGATGTGGAACAAGGGGAACATTCTACCATTGCTACTGAGAGTGAAAACTTATAAAAACACTTTGGAAATCAATATATCAGTTTCTCAGGAAATTAGGAATTGATCTACCTTAAGACCCAGCTATACCACTCCTGGGCACATACCCAAAGGATGCTCCACAAGAACACTTCCTCAACTATGTTCAAAGCAGCCATATTCATAATAGGCAGAAACGAAACAACTCAGATGTCCTTGAACTGAAGAGTGAATACAGACGATGTAAATTTACATAATGGAGTATTACTCCACTGTTAAAAATATATCATGAAATCTGCAGGCAAACGAATGGAACCAGAAAAAAATCAAACAGTGAGGTGACCCAGACCCAGAAAGACACACACAGTATGTACTCACTTATAAGTGGATATTAGCTGTCAAGTAAATGATAATAATGCTACAATCTGCAGACCCAGAGGGGCTAAGTAACAAGAAGGGCTCAAGGGGGACACATGGATCTGCTGAGAAAGGGGAGTAGAATAGATTTGGCAGGTGGACTGTGGGCAGGTGGAGATGGGAACAGGAGGGATCAGGTAGGGGTGGAGAGAGAGAGTATAGGGAGAGATGACTGGAAGGGGGGCATTTAGAGGATGAAGTAGAAACCTAGTGCAATGGAAACTCCTAGGTATCTATAAGGTGACCCTAGCTTAAGAATCCTAGTAATCAGGGATGTGGAACCTGAACCAGCCATCTTCTGTAACTAGGCAAGGCATCTAATGGAGGGATTGGGACTCCAGCCCAGCTATATAAAACCTTTGATCTACAATTTGTCCTACTTGCAAGATGTGCTGGGATAAAATTGGCAAACCAGTGACTGACCCAACTTGAGATCCATGCCACAAGAGGGAGCCCATGCCTGACACTGCCTGGAGTGCCAGGAACCAGGAGGTGGATAGCCCAGAGACCTAGGATAGCACCCAACATGAACTGAAAAAAAAAAAAGAAAAGAAAAGAAAAGGTCAATAAAATGATTCCTAGTGATATTCTGCTGCACTTGTAGACTAGAGCTTAGCATAATCATCATCAGAGAGGCTTCATCCAGCAACTGATGGTAGCAAATGCAGATACCCACAGGCAAACATTAAATGGAACTCAGGAAATCCCACAGAAGAGGGAGAGAAAGGATTGGAGGAGCTAGAGGAATCAAGGACACCACGAGAAAGTGGCCCACAGAATCAACTAACTAGGGCATATAGGGACACACAAAGAGGAACAATCAGGGAACCTATCTGGGTCTGACATAGGCCCTCTGCATATATGTTACAGTGTGGGAACAGGGCTATATCTCTGACTGTTTTACCTGCGTTTGAGACCCTTTTCCTCCCATTGGGTTTCCTTGTCTAGCCTTAATGGGAAGGGATGTGCCTAGTCTTATTATAACTTGATATGCCATGTTTGGTTGGTATCCCTGGGAAGCCTGCCCTTTTCTGAAGGGAAATGGAGGAGGAGTGGATCTGGAGGGGAGGGCAGGTGGGGGAGACTGGGAGGAAAAGAGGGAGGGGAAACTGTAGTCAGGATGTATTGTATTAAAGAAGAAGAAAAATACATATACATAAACATCTATATCTATCCCTTTGCAAGTGAGTGTATATGTATCTTTCTTTTTGTCTGCCTGTCTATCATCATCATAACCATCTGTACTGGCTAGTTTTGTGTGTCAACTTGACACAAGCTGAAGTTATCACAGAGAAAGGAGATTCAGTTGAGAAAATGCCTCCATGAGATCCAGCGGTAAGGCATTTTCTCAATTAGTGATCAAGGGGGGAGGGCCCCTTGTGGATGGTACCATCTATGGGCTGGTAGTTTTGGGCTCTATAAGAAAGCCAGATGAGCAAGCCAAGAGAAGCAAGCAAGCCAGTAAGAAACATCTCTCCATGGCCTCTGCATCAGCTCCTGCTTCCGGACCTGCTTGAGGTCTAGTCCTGACTTCCTTTGGTGATGAACAGCAGCATGGAAGTGTAAGCTGAATGAACCCCTTCCTCCCCAACTTGCATCTTGGTCATGATGTTTGTGCAGGAATAGAAACCCTGACTAAGACACCATCTATCTTACCTATACCTATCAAGGATGAAGAGGAGAAAGAGAAACTGATACTTTCTTCTGGAGAATAGTCCAGAACACATGACTACATTAGTTTATGTTTGAAAATAAACTTCTAAGCAGAGCACACAAGGGCCTGCCCCTCCATGAGGGTCTATAAGCAGTCAATGGTGGCTGGGTAAGGGAAAAACATTTTCTTTGGTTGTATAGCTAAGTTGCTATGCTTCTGTATCTAACTGTCAGTAAACTCATTTGTAGCTTTATATTTTTTTAAACCAATTTTTAATGATGGTCCTTAAATGCTTTATCTTCTCTTTTAGCCCATCACCCACCAGAGATAGTAGAAAAGAAAGGATAGGGGGGGAGTGGACCTGATTAGAAAGGATAGGGGGGAGTGGACCTGATTA
>JADRCH010000147.1:0-110318 GCA_019843965.1 Rhynchomys soricoides | reverse complement strand
GACCTGATTAGAAAGGATAGAGGGGAGTGGACCTGATTAGAAAGGATGGGGGGGGGGAGTGGACCTGATTAGAAAGGATGGGGGGGGGTGGGCCTGGTTAGAAAGGGGGGGGGGGGGGAGTGGACCTTAGAAAGGTTCTTTGGAGCAGCTCCCATCTGTGTTGTCTGGAATCCTGCAGTTCAGTTCACAGGTTTCAGCAGCAGCAGTAGCTCGATTCACTTGCCAACACTTCATGGAAATATCAGCTGTCCAGTTCAGTAGAATTGGATCAGCAGCAACAGTGGCACTACCTAGCAAAGACAGCCAGTCCTCAGCCTCAGCTGAGAGAAGCAAAGATTAGCAAATCGATCTCTTAGCAAAGTGAAGATCAGTGAAGATATGAGACCAATGCATTGTACAGCTAGCTCTATGAGCAAGTCTTGCTCAGCCCCCGTCACCATCCATCAAGTCCTTTTTTGTACTCCCTCCAACAGCACGTGTCCTCCACAGGTCTTGCCTTAGCATGTTCATCTGTCTCAGCTGACATCACTCTGCCAATCAGCCCGAGTCCATGGAAGTGGCAAGAAACTGTAGCACACCATCAATACATGTGTGTCGTTAGCAAAGACTCCTTCATCACGTGTCCTTTCACGCGCTTGCTTTAGCGGAACATCCTTTCGCCTGTGTCTGCGTCAGTGAAATGTTCCTTCACAAGTCTGCCTTAGCCTTTCACCTGTGTCCACTTCAGCTAAACATTCCTTCACGTGTTTGTCCCAGCAAAACACTATCTAACAGAACCGACTTTCCAAAGAACCCTTACGTTTCCACTTTACTCATTGGTTCACTTTTTAAAAAAGACATGAGCAGCCAGGCAGTGGTGGCAGACGCCTTTAATCCCAGCACTTGGAGGCAGAGACAGGTGGATTTCTGAGTTTAAGGCCAGCCTAGTCTACAGAGTGAGTTCCAGGACAGCCAGGGCTATACAGAGAAACCCTGTCTCGAAAAAAAAAAAGAAAGAAAAAACAAAACAAAACAAAAAGACATGAGCATAGGGGGCGCAGACCAGGGTGGAAGACAGCCAGAGGCCACAGGCCCAGCCTGCTGCTCCAGGGTGGATGCCACAAAGATGAGCAAGTATGTGAGGGAGAAATGGGAGAGAAAGAGAATCGGAATGTCTATGAAGAGAGGCAGAACTGGAATGCAGCAGTGGTGAGGAACAACCTGATGTGAGAGGCCATGGTGATGTCTAGGCCAGTGCTGCCACCAAGGGCCATGTCTGAGTCCATGGCCCTACTAAAACAGGGATCTGTGTCGATGTCCGTGGCCCATGTTACCACCAATGACCATGCTGACATTTGTGATCTGGGCTGCCGAGTGAGGCCATGATGATGTCTGTGCTGAGCTGGCTGAACCCTGTCACCATTCCTTGGTGGTACCAGTGTCAACATTGATGTAGGGCCACACTGCCTTGCCTGGGAAGCCCAGGAGAGCTGGCCCTAATGGTGTGGGCATGTGAACTATCAGGCTGACCAACTCAAATACCACCCAGGCCCAGATCCAGGGCTTTGAAATGGCCTACTCTAACATCTACCTCACCTATGAGCTGCTGGAGCACGTGAATGGGGGCAGTTCTACAGATCTAAAGTTTCAAGACTTCCATGACCCAGGGCAATAGTGGAATATCTGAGAGGAGTCTTCATGAGGGTCCAGTATTGATGTAGTAGCAGAAGCCAGAGGCCTCCAACCAGACCAATGACTCATTGCAGTGAACATTTGCAAGTAAAGCTGTTTGGACAAAGGGGTGTACCGTGTGACACTATGACACTCTGCAGCTTTCACTGCAAGTTGTTTTTTTTTTTAATTTAATTTTTGTGGGAAGGAAGTTTCAAGGGTGGAGGGTGAATATGAAAGGACTGGGAAATAAGTAGGATTGGGGTGCATGATGTGATATTCACAAAGAATCAATATGAAACACTAATATAACTTATTTACATATATGGATCTATCGAAACAAAACCTAAAAATTAGAAAGGTTCATAGTTCAGTAGAAGAAATAAGTAATTTATATGATAATGTAAAAAGTTTTTCATTTAGATTTATGAGATTCAAAAGAAACAAAAAACAGGAACTGCATCTAATAAGACTAGAAGCACCAAAAAAGTTACATTAGGTCAATAGAGAATAGTGAATTGCCCCCTTCAAGAGCTGGTCATAGGCTGTGAACTGCACTTGCTGTGTTGGTAAAAGATCCTAAGATGGCTGGGTATACACTGGCAGGGGTATGGGTCAGGAGTTAGAGGAGCAAAAATGATTCAAAACGGCTGCATCACCAGGGCCCACCCCAGCACGGTTAACAGTTCACAAAAGCTGGGAACCTGGAGCTCACTGTACAAACCTGCAGGCAGCTCAACTGGTTGGAGAGTGTCCTTTCCAGGTGGCTCAGGTATCTTAAACCTTTCTCAGCCAGCCTGGCTGGTTTACATTTCTTTCAAGTGGCTGGGCTTGTCGTAGAGTGAATTTCCAAAGTCTTTACTGTTTATTCTTGGGGAGGAAGAGGTTTAGTGCATCTGATCTGTTTCAGGGACTTCTGAAGCTATTTTGAGTTGTTTACTTCTGTCTTGTTGTTATAGGTTGATGAAAATCCTCGAAGTTTGATGACAGACTGTCTGGTTATAAAGCATTTTTTACGAAAAATCATCATAGTTCATCACAAGGTTAAGTTGTTTATTCTTTAAATACTATCAATTTATCTATGTTTTCTTTAAAACCAAAACAAGAACCTGAGTAGCCCTGGCTAGCCTAGAACTCAAAGGTCTGCCTGCCCTTGGAGTATGGGATCAAAGGTATGTGCCACCATGCCAGCCTCACCTTGGTTTAGTCTTGGTAGATCATGAACTTTAGGTGTTCTAGTTTAGAGGAACATGCACATGTTTAGATAAGACCTAATGATTCCCTGAATTGCACAGGCATCTGTTGTATGGTTCCCTTTTCATGTCTAGTTTTATTAATTTGGGTCTTCTCTTTCTGTTAGTTAGTTTTGGCTAGGGCTTTATCTATCTTGTTTATCTTTATTCTTCTTTCCATGTAACTCATATCTACCCTGATTGTGAGTGACTTCTTTCTGTCTGTTGACTTGGGGCTTGTTTCTCTGGAGCTCTAAGATATGTTGTTCGGTCACTTCATTTCTTAGTTGTAGGCACTTGGAACTTTTTGCTTCTCCCTGAGGGCTGCATGCATTGTACCCCATACTTCTTGGTATGTTGTGTTCACTTTCATTCGTCTCTAGGAGTGTCTTTATCTCTTCTTGATTTCTTCAAGGACCTTTTATCATTCTGTAGTGTGTTTGCATCATACTGTCGTTGTGCTGTGTGTGTTCTAGAGTTTTTCTTATTGTTGGTGTGAAATGTTAGCCTATTGTGGTCAGATAGAACACAAAGAGTTACTCAGTTTTCCTGTATTTGTTAGGACTTTCTTTGTGTCCTAACTTATGCTGTATTTTAGAGAAAGTGACATAGACTGTTCTGTATCCCACAGTGTTCTCTAGATACAAGTTTTAGAAGTATTATACTCTTGATAGATGCTTTTCCTTAGTCAGTGGCCACCTGTGTCTTTTCCCACTAGTTTTTGTTTGAAGTCTGTTTTATCAGATATTAGAACAGCAATGGCTGCTTCTTTCCTAGGAGCATTTACTTGAATACCTTTTTCTGTCCTTCAAAAGTGTTCATCTTTTGTGGTGAAGTAAGTTTTTGGAGTCAACAAATAAATGGTTCCTAGTTTTTGGCCTAATATACTAGTCTTTGCTTTGTGTGAGAAAATTAAGACCATTAATAATCAGAGTCATTAATGAAAGATATGTATTGATTCCTGCCATTTTGTTGATTTTGTAATATTTGTCTTTCCTATTCCTTTCTTGTTTATTACTTGGGTGTGACTTATTTGTGTGTGTGTGTGTGTGTGTGTGTGTGTCTGTGTCCATTTTCATGGTCCTTTCTTCTTATTTTATCTCTGTCCTTATTGAATTCTTCCCGTTTCTCTGCTTTGTCTTCAAACATAAATATTTTATTTCCTTCCTGACCACTATATTCATGAGACTTTCCAGAGTTTTTTTATTTGACTTACTGTTTTCTCCTCCAATGCTTCAGCTAGTATTTCTTCAGTACTTCTGCTTGTGGAATTCCTCTTTCATAATAACCACTGCCTTCCTTATCTCGTTCATTTCATTTGTGTCTTTGAATACTCAGAACCATTCTCGGAGCTCTGTCTGGGCCTTCACCTACCATACTTCCCTTAGGTAGAATTCCTATATGATTATTTATTTGGAGGGGTTGTGTTGTCTTAGTAATTTCTGTTTCTTATGGTACTACACTGGGTTTATCATCTGGTGTTATTTCATTGTTTGGCTTATTTGCTTTAATCAGCTGTATTATTCAGCTGAAGTCTTCACAATTTTCAAGTAGGGCTTGGATGTGATAGAGTTCAATGTTTAGTTCAGAAAATAATTCTTCAGTCCAGGAGCTCAGGGTGCCTGGTATTAAGTTCTGTTTTCTTAGGAAAACCTACAGCTCAGCAGTTCTATATTGTTTACAAACATCTACCAATTAATGACAGTGGACCATACTTCATAATAAACAACCAAGAGTAGCATGGATTCTACTCTGACTTGAGTCAATAAGATGAGGAGTTAGGAGCAAGAGAGATGGCTCAGTGGCTAAGCACACCATTTAAAACAATGAGCAGTACGTGGTTTTGCAAGAGTCCTGAGTTCAGTTCCTAGGATTCACGTCAGGTCCAGCTCCAGGGGATCAGACACCCTCTGCTGGCCTCTGGTGACACTGGTGCAGTGTGAACATATACAGATAATTAAAAATGTAAAAGTCGATTTGCAACATATATGAAGCCAGAGAGAAGGAGAGCTAGGTAAGAATAGGACTTTGAAAATAATTGATGTAGGTAAAGTAGCTGGGATTGTTAAGTCTGTGGAAGATTACAATTGTAACGTACAATGAGAGGATACAGAGGAGAGGAAGAGAGGGGAGAGGGAGCATTAGAGACGCAGGTAACGAGTGTAGTAACAATACCTTGGAGTAAGCTGAGTGAGTAGCATAAACAGTCTTAAAATCTATCCGAACAATGCAAACGAAAGCAAAACCATCCCAAGACATGCACGCAAGACTGAGAAATAATAGAAAGGAAGAAGTAAGAGTCTTTATGGACTGAATTGCCCACACAACTGCACTGAGTTGAAAATGAAGTTCTTAGATCCCTCTGACTCTAGCAGTTCCCTGTGGTGCTGTGGGCATCGGGGTGGGGCATTGGTCCTAGAGGCTTCAGTGTTAGTGGGGTTCTGGCCTGTAGGGGAAGGGGTAATATAAGTCCTTTTCTGATAGTTCCCTGGGACCCCTGCATTCCACTGAGACTTCTTCTGGTCCTGCGGGTTGGGCATGTGAGCCACAGTTCTTCTCTTGCAGTTTCTACTGCTTCTACTGTGGACATTTTTAATGTCTATCCTGACTGGTGTAAAATCTCACCCTTCAATTGTTGTTTTGCAGCTCAAGTTTAATTTCAATGTAACGGTGAATGGGATCCTCTCTGCAGAGATCTTTGGGTCTGTAAGCAATTCTATGGCTTTGAATGATTTTTTAAGCACTATGTTTCCAATAGGTTTACAATTTGGATTTTTAGTTCAAAATTTCCTTGAAACTAATCCTAAGACATTTTCTTATTCTATAGTAGCTTTTAACAAATATGTTCATCTAAATCTCACATGTTTCTCCCTTTCATTGAGGTAAATGAGCTTAAAGATTGTGATTTCTTTTTGGTTCTGGTTGCTGAATTCCAGTTATTTCTGGGTATTTATAGTCATACACCAAATCAAGATTGATTTGAGAGATGACTTAGATTTTGGTTTTTGTTTGCAGGGCAGAGAATGAACCTACTTTGAGACTGTCCAATGGACTCACTCTTGTTGTGGGCTTTCAGCGCTATGTAAGGTAAAGGCAAGCTTACTGTTCCTCCTGCTTTTCTCTCCTATTTTGAGCATGAATATTGGTAGAAGATAGAAATGGTCGGCCTGCCTTTTCCTTTCCTCCTCCCTCCCCTTCTCCTCCCCTCCCCTTCCTCTTTTCTCTTCTTTTCTTGTATCTCTTCTGTTTGAAGAGAAGTGTTGGGCAGTAAATAATCAACCACCTCCTTTGTTGGGAAGAATGAGAGCCTCATTGTTCTCTCAGACCTACACAAAGGAAGGTATAGTGTGTGCAGAAGTAGTCTTGAGTGCCTCCGGGCCACCTTTATTTAGGCCATTTGCTCACAATTGTCACACACAGTGCTGATCTTTGAGTGATCTTGGAAACACATGCTTGGAACCATAGAATATAATTGTAATGGAAAAGATATAATTTGGGAATAAGAAACTATCAGAGAGACAACAAAGACAGGAACCAAGATATAATCTTTGGAATTCCCATTTTTCTGACCATATGCAGATAAAACGGGCTATGTGTATACTGAGAAGTTAAAGAATCTTAAATGTCCATTAAATAATTTCTTGAAGAAAAAAGTTAAATTTGTATGTTTTTAAATAGTAAGCCAAAATTCAACTGGACTGAACCACACTGCAACAGAATCCACCCTGTGCTAGGACATCCGGTACCACTGTTCATCCCTGATGCCAAGGCTGACATGTTAGGGGAACTAATACTGACTCCAGCTGCTGCTCTGTGCCCCAGCCCCAAGGGCTTCTCCAGCCAACTGAACAGGATTTCTTCAGTTTCCATATCCTTTTAGCAGGTTCTAACCAATTGCCTTTGAAGATAAGGGTTTTTTTTTTTTATTTTTATTTTAACAAATTCTTTATATATGAATTATTTATTTAGAACCCTGTATGATTTGTACAAAAGCATAACCCAACATGATTCTAGGCTTTTAAAGTAATTGCCAAGGAACTGAAAACTATAACAGTGAAAGGTAGTGATGGGACCGGTGGTTGGAGTTGAGTGCAGTAGACCTTGCATGCCTTTGTGGGAATGTGACCTCCATTCTGTGCAGTCAGAAACCACTGCATGTTTGGGGAGAATATATCACAGAATGTTCAGAGTGCTAAAGGAGAAGAGTTAGTACTTACTAAATCAGTGAGTTAAGTGGGATAATAATAAGTCCTGAGTTAAAACTATGCGTATAGAAAGGCAAACGATATCGTTTGAAGGGATGGATATAATAAGGAAACCAATGTTTGTTACTGGAGTTGCGAGAGACTGGAGCAAAGAACGGTGGGGGTGTGTGTGTGTGTGTGTGTGTGTGTGTGTGTGTGTGTTTGCTTTTGAGCCAGGTTCTCTTATATACCAGGCTGGACTCAAACTCAGTATGTAGCTGAGGATGACCTTAGACTTCTGATCCGTGTGCCTCCATTACTTGAGTGCTGGGATTGTAGATGTGAGCCACCACCCCTGGCTTACCACATTAGCAGATGTTCTGTAGTGCCTTTTGAGACTGGGACATGGGTATACATGCTGTGTGGTTGAGGCAAGTCATTTAACCAGCCACCTCTTTGCCTCTCAGCTTTAAAGTGTAGTATCTCATGGATTGATTTCCTCCTGCTGTGGTGTTGGTATTTTTTTTAGAACTATAATAATTGATGTGAAGCTCCTTGAGACACAGAGATGTCTAACCCACGCTGCAGGCTCTTTGTGGCCCAGGGTAGCTATGAAGGTGGCCTAGCACAAAGTTGTAAACTCATTTAAAATATCATGAGTTTTAAAAAGTTTTTGTTTTTGTAACAATGGAAATTTTTAAATGAATCACATCATGTTGTGGTACCACACAAAACGAACATGTGTGTGCTGTGTGCATTAATGGCTTCATTTTGTGGTGCTATGCAGCTTTACACGTTACATTCCATGAGCAGACAGTAATAGTGGCACTGTCAGACCATGCTTTTGGTGACTAGATCCATGGAATAAATCAATTACTGATAATGTTTTAACTTAGCATTGCAAACCATAGGTGTTTGATGCTGCTTACAAGGCAAGTAGATATTTTAATTTGATTATTATGCACCTCTCCTCGCTTCCTTTGTGCTCATCAATCACCCACTCTGCTCTACAGTCATGATGAAGTAAGTGCTGTCCTTTGTGCTCATCAATCACCCACTCTGCTCTACAGTCATGATGAAGTAAATGCTGTCCATTCTCTATTACAATTATTTTAATCCTAGTGTGACTTCTATAATGCCCCAAGGAAACAGAACTCCTCCAAATTGTGGATAAGGGAAAATTGTTCAACACAAAGTAGATGACCACTCTTTTGTTAAATATCAAGGCTGTGCACATTTCCAGAGTTTTATATAACAAGTTGTATCAAACAGTGTTCTAAAGAGAACACTTAGATTGCCTTGCCAGACTTCAAGAGAGTCTCCAGGCTGGGGTGCGCTTGGGGATATTCACCTAGAGTCTGGTGGATCTGAGGGGAGGTGATGTGAGAGCCAGGCAGCAGAAGAAGAGGAATACATCGATCCAGAGCTCCAGGGCCAGTGCTGGCTCACACAGGTTGGAGTTCAGAAAAAATTTCCTGAATAACAAGTAACAATGAACTCCAGACTAGAAGCTTCCCTCTTATCCCATCTGACAAACTTTGAGGCAAGATCCCAAAGGCTTACGTTGTTTGCAATAAATTTGGTAATTTTTCAGAGGACTAAAAAGTGGAAATCTTTATAGGACACAAAAATACCCTGTGTTCAACTAGATAAACTTCATAAGTTAGGATTCTGTCTCAAAAACAAAACAAAAAATGGCTCGGTCAGCAAAAGTGCTGGCTGTACAAGCATGAGGAGCTGAATTCCATCCTCTGTCCACATGAAGACTGGCTGTGTGGTGCATGTGTAATCAGCACTGAAGAGGTGGAGACAGGAAGCTCCTCTGTGCTGCTGGCCAGCTAAACCCCTGTGTTCTGGGTTCAGTAGGAGAACCTGACTCGAAAAGTAAGATGGAAATGATTGAAAATTGTTGGGAGCCGCCTGAGCACCCACATCCGCCATTACAAGATAGCGCCTACATCTGGCCGAGGACAAGTTGTAAACAGGCTAGTGCGCATGCACCAGGTAATTTTCCACCTCAGAGTCTCAGCCTCTCTCGTGGCGGCATCTGGCCTGGTGTGCGGGAGCCAATGGGGAAGCTCCATGTCCCAGGCAAGCGCTGTGACCCATATAAAGGGCGAGTATTCTATTGTTCTGAGTCTCCACTCGTGGCAAGCTTATGCTCTCCCTCTCAAGATGCATTGAAGTTTTACTGCAGAAGGATCCTATGTGTGCCGCGTCGTTCTTGCTGGTGAGACCGTAGCGCGGGACAGAAAATGACACCAGTATTGATTTGTGGCCTCCACATGCACCAATAAGCATGCTTACACACATGAACATATACGCACATATCATATTCAAGCAGTAAGAGGAACAACTGCTCATATTAAAGACAAGGAAAACACATATTTTTAAAATATCTTAGTTGAGTTGGGCAGTGGTGGCGCCCACCTTTAATCCCAGCACTTGGGAGGCAGAGGCAGGTGGATTTCTGAGTTTGAGGCCAGCCTGGTCTACAGAGTGAGTTCCAGGACAGCCAGGGCTACACAGAGAAACCCTGTCTCAAAAAACCAAAAAAACAAAACAAAAAAAAAATCCTAGTTGAAAGTCCAGAGATGCAAATTATGAATTTTAGATTGAAAATACACCAGATTAAGATTAATGGCAGATTTACACATTGCAAAAGAAAAATTGCATAAACTTGATGACAGCAACAGAGACTACTTAAAATGAAACCACAACAAAAGACTTTTTAAATTTCACAAAAGAGCAGTGACCTTCAGGGTGACCTTTCTGGTGCCTAATCTAGTGATGCATAATTGGAGACCAGAAGGGAAGAAGAGTAATCAAATGTGTAAAGAAATACTAGCCACCAAATTTCCAAAACTGATGTCTGCAGACCGATTGTCTGTGAACCCTTAAGTGTAAGAAATAAAGAAAATTGTCCCCAAAACACACCCTACTCAAATTGCTGAAAGCAACAGGAAACAGAACAGAGAAGAAGGAAGGTAAGTATGGCAGCACCTTCTCCTTGGAAACATCTAGAAGAAAGCGGAATGGTTTTTGTTTTTGTTTTTCTAAGTACTGAAAGGAAAGAGAAGAAAAAGTAATCAACCTGAGATTCCATACCCAGGGAAAATAGTTTTTAAAATAAAGGCAAGGGGCTGGGAATGTGACTGTTGGTAAATTGCTTGCCTGCTGACCTGATTACCAGCCTCAGAAACCATGTTTAAAAGCAACACCCACAACTTTGCGCGCGTGCGCACACACACACACACACACATATACACACGTAGAGTGAGAGAGAGAGAGAGAGAGAGAAAGAGAGAGAGATCAAGTACTAAGGAGACAGAGAGAAGGTGAATCCTTGGGGCTCACTCACTGGCTGGCCAGACCAGCTTAATTTGAGGCCAGTGAGACACTGTCTCAAAACAGAGTGGATGGTATCTTAAGAATGACAGCCAAGGTTGTCCTCTGACCTACACATGCACATACATGAATTGTACCTGCACACATGAACACACAAAATGAAGACAAGGGCTGGTTCTAATGGTTCATTCCTATAATCCCAGTACATGAGAGCCTGGGGCCATAAAATGGACAGGAGTTTAAGGCCAGCCTGGGATACAGAGTGAAAACTTCCTCCAAGGTCCCCCACCCCACCCCCAAACAAAACCAATGAATACAAGATTGAGGCTTTTCAGCCATTCAAAAGAGTCAGGAATTCACTAAAGAGCAGTATTATAAAAAATGCTTAAGGAAATCCCTTATAGTTTTTATTCTTTGACAATTTTATATATGTATATAATTTATCTTGATCCTATCCTTCAACTCTTGATAACAATAGCACAAAGCCATCTGAAAGAAAAGAGTGTATTATTGTATGTATGTATGTATGTATGTATGTATGTGTGTGTCTGTCAGCTGTTAGAATATCACTTGAAGTTGGATCCTGATAAGATTTTAAAGCCTAAAGCAGAGTTATGGCTAATATGTCAAAAAGGAGATAAAATAATCCAAAATAGAATCCAAAAGTAGTAAAGAGAGCAAATGGAAAACAGATAACAAGGGAATAGATTTAAGTTCAACCATGTCTGTATTAATATTAAATGTAAATAGTTTAAGTATCCAATTAAGAGCTGGTAATATCATGTATTTGGTAGAGTGCTTGCTTAGTGTTCCCCCAAGCCCTGCATTTGGATTTCAGTACCTCAGAAACTGGGTTTAGAGGTGTATACCTGTAATCCCAGCGCTCAAGAGGTGAACTCAGAATCAGAAAGCTCAAGGTCACCCTTGGTTATATAGTTTGAGGCTAGTCTAAGCTAAATGAAACCCTACCTCAAAGAGGTGTAGAGCTGGAGGGATGGCTCGGTGGTTAAGATCATTGGTGGCTCTTCTAGAGGTCCTGGGTTTGATTCCTACACAACTCTCTGTAACTCCAGTTCCAGAGGACTTAGCATTCTTCTGGCCTTTACATGCACTGCATGTATGTGCTGCACAGACATGCATGCAGACAAAACCACCCATACAAATAATATGAAGATAGCTGTAAAAAGTAAAATACCAGCTTAGTAGAGTGGCCTGGGATCCCAGCTCTCAGGAGGCAGAGATAGGTGGACCTGTGAGTTCAAGGCCAGCCTGGTCTACAGAGTGAGTTCCCTCTGTAGACCCTCTGACCCTGAACAATGAGTGTGGAGGCCTTAGGTCCTGTGATAATGCCTGCAGAGATTTGTGAGGGAGACTTCCAATAGTTAGCCTTCCTTGTTCTGTGACTTTCTAAAACCTTTCGGTCTATAGTATACAGATAGCCCCTTTCCCAACAGGGAACATCTGCCTCCAGTGTCAAGTGCTGGTACATATTGAGAAAGCCTGTTGGGGATAAGCATAAGAAAGTGAAGTCCAGACGGGAGTGATTTTTTTCCAGGGCCTGTGTTTGAGTTGAAGAATAGGGTTGGATAAAGTGAAAGGAAGATTCTCAATTACTTTCTAGAAAATGCTCCTTTGTAGTTCTATCCAAGCATGCAACATCTTATATTGAAATTTGCTAGGTTTTATTTGTCCCACATACTAAAATATGATAAAACTCGAGCACAGATACTGAATCTGGGTGCTCATCTTCATACCTTCAGAACATAGCATTGTGTTTAGCCTCTGGTACCACTCAAATCTATGATCAGATGGTAAGAGGAATCAATAAATTGTCCCAGGGTTCTACATGTTGCCCACATTCATTAATCCCCTACAAAATCTGAGGATCCTAGTAAATCTCAGGTGCATCATACCTGTCTTTGGTGTGAAGAAAAGCTAAACATGCAGTTGTCTAGCCTATGTATGTATTCCTGGGAGTGTAAACAAGGTCAGGATGTAAGTTTGTTTTATACAAGTGAGTATACAGTTGAAAGAAATATTGACAGTTTTCTTTAACAGCCATACATATTTCTATATGGACCTTTGGGTCTGCCTCTGATATCATCAGATCAGGAGCAGCCAAGTATTACTGTCTTCAGAGATACCTCTTATTTCATTGACTGGAAGAAACACAATTTGTTTATGGTGCCCAATTTGGATCACAATTTGGATACACGTATGTATCTATATTTTGTGCTAAAATTAGAAACCTGAAGAATTAGAGAAATGCATATAAATAACAGATATATGTGAAAATAGGACCCAATAATATGCTGCCCTGACAATAGGTGGCATCTGCCCACATTGGAGAGTCCATTGGGTGGTGGTGGCACACCCCTTTAATCTTGGTACTTGGGAGGCAGAGGCAGGTGAATTTCTGAGTTCAAGGCCAGCCTGGTCTACAGAGTGAGTTCCAGGACAGCCAGGGCTATACAGAGAAACCCTGTCTCAGAGAGAGAGAGAGAGAGAGAGAGAGAGAGAGAGAGAGAGAGAGAGAGACCATGTAGTGTGTCTTTGTAAGGCAGTGTGTTCCACAGTAAAACTTAGTTGGAGCCTGCTTTTCCAGTGCAGTCAGACATGCGCTCTCTCACTTCCGCAGGTGCCTCTGTTTCTCAGGGTTTTCATGGAGACTTTCTCCGAAGGTTTCTGCCGTACTTTCATTTGTGAATTGGGAGCTTTCAAACAGTAGATGAGGGAGCAACCACTCCTCTGTACATGGAAGAGAAATTATTCCTATTGAATTGAGACACAGAGAACTACTTAGAAGAAAATAAATGTAACACAAATGCCAGCTTTAATAACTTACACCTAAAAAGCTGGCAATGGTACTCATGTAGGGTCTAACCATGTTAATTTGGGGTAAGTTGTACTAAAACAGCAAACTTACTAGAAATTGGATGGTTAATGACTGGACCAGTGACTACAACAGAAGAATGGCCTGCAGCCATTCCCATTTGGAGGGTTACAGTTTGCAGTTTGACTCTGAGCCCTATGGAAAATGGCCAGTAGAGAAAGGGGTGTTCTAGGATTTTCACTAGTATGAAAAGATTGCTACACCTTGGGATAAGCAGCAGCATCTCTAGGGGAGCATCTTTGCTCTTGAGAACATTATCCAGATGACAGGATGAGAGGAAGCAGCCTGGGGCAGTCCCTGAAAGTAAGTAGGTTTTTTTCCCTTTTATTTATTTATTTTTTATTTATTTATTTTTCATATTTTATTTACATTTCAAATGTTTCCCCCTTTCCAGATCTCCCCTTTGGAAGTAAGTAGTTTTAAGAGGAAATTATTTTCAGTCTTAATGTGGGGTGTCATGGGTTCTAAACAGAAGGGAGGCCTAACTACATTTCTGGGATTTTTTAAAATTGAGATTGAATCTCATTGTAGCCTAGGTTGGCCTCCAACTTGATATGAAGCCAAGAATGACCTTGAACTTCTAAACCTTCTGCTTCTACCTTTTAAGTGCTGGGCTACAGACATGTGTCACTATGCCTGATTTATGCAGTGCTGGGGATTGAACCCAGAGTTTCATGTATATTAGGTAACACTCTACTATCTGGGATACTAAACTACGTCTCCCTTTCCCCTTTCTTTTTCTTTTCTTTTTCTCTTTCTTTCTTTCTTTCTTTTTTTTAGACAGGGGTTTCCCTTATGTACCCCTGGCTGTCCTGGAACTCACTCTGTAGACCCTGTTGGCCTCAAACCTGTAGAGATCCTCCTGCCTCTGCCTCCCAGGTGAGTGCTGGGATTAAATTAAAGGTATGTGTAGCTTGGCACCACTGCCAGGACCCACTTTTTATTCTCAGACTGTATTGGTTTCCATTGTTTCTACAGTTCACTGTGTCTCAACTTTGGTCCATTAATGTTTTAAATGAGTGATACAGGAAATACCCCTCATTCCATCCATTCATTTCTGTTTTGCTTTTTGAGACAGGGTCTCACTGTGTTAAAATGTGTAGCCTAGCTGTCCTCAACTTGCTGTAATCTCCCTTGCTCCCCCTTTGTTTCTTAAAGGATAGAACTAGGATCCACAGGGAGATACTCCTCTTCATGCACCTGGGTATGGGACTGCCCCATGGAACTTTAAAATGTGCAGCTAGTACTTACAAGTATAGATTTGGAATTGATCTGACAAGGTCTACCACTCAGTTCTACCATTGACAGGCTCATGTTGGACATGGTATTTAACCAGACTACCCCTTATTTGTAAAAGGTAAGAGTAGGTCTTACTCAAGAAAGTTGTGAAGTCTAAATCTTGAGATAGGACATACAAGGAATTTAACATGGCACCTGGCATGTAGCACAATTTACCTGGAATATCATTACTCAAGTTTGAATCTGACATGTGCCTCTTACTAGCCAGACTTGCCTTAGAAAGGGGTACAAGAGGCCAGGTGTGGTGGTGCATGCCTTTGATCCAGGACTCAGGAGGCAGAGATAGGTAAGTTCTGTGAGTTCAAGGCCAGCCTGGTCTACATATCAAGTTTCAGGCCAGCCAGAGCTATGTAGTGAGACCCCTTTTCAAGGAAATAAAAACATTACACAGGAAGTAAATGAATTTGTTGTATAATACTTCCACAGTACATGCGCAAGGATGTTGTTTCCTGTGCATTGTACATGCCTGGCTATTTTGATATTCTGCATGGAATTCATTATTTGTTGCTATCATGTGGGTGGAGAAACACATTCAGAGGTGGAACTGAATGTTCACATTTAGACCTAGTAGTTCTTTCTTGGTCAAGATGTCAGTTCTTGGGTCACTTTGTGTGTACAGGGCTTACCTTGCTGATATGTCTTTTATCTTTTCCTTTAGAGTTTGTGCTTCCAGATATGAATTATAAAGTGGAGTCGCCTGAGGGGAATCAGTCTCAGAATATGGACGCACAGGGACCAGCTCTGCTACTTTTCCTATTTGTAGATTTCCAAAGTGGAGTCCCAGTACAACAAGTGGAAATCTGGGGTATGTGTAGAAAAATGCAGCAGCCAGACTGGGTATGCCAAGCACCAATGCATAAAGAAAGGCTATCTAAATAGTGTGGACATCTGTCTAAATCTGTGTAATATGTAAAGAATTAACACTGCCTTTCTAGATGGTGTCAAGGAAAGAAGCCTATCTTTGTGCTAGTTCAGTTAGTGAGTTATCAGAAAGATTTCCCTCCTCACAGGTAACAGGATGGTTTCAGTTTGTGGGCCACAGAACACACATATCTGAATCACCTGAGTTATTTGAAGATGTACAGCTCCCTGTGTGAAGATTGGTTTGTTTGTTATATTATACAAATCTAGAATGCTTGAGGTGTGCGTTTTCCACAGGTGTTTCAAGTGATCATAGGTAGTGAGATGTGGAAGTCTTTGAGTGACTTTTACTCACATGCTTTAATCCAATGAACCCTGGGAAGTAGATTTTAAGAGCTGATCAATACATTCCTAAACTGAAGAAAGTTACAGGAAATGGAGCCTAGACATGGTTCAGGAAATCTGTAAGCCTCCTTTTGGGTGTTCCTTTCTCCGTGAGTCATGGAGGATCCTGCCCTTGTGTTCTTCATGGTGTGCTATTGGTTCCCACTACATCATGGGAGAAACAAGACTACTCATAACCCAAATCAGAAGCTCCGCCAGTGACTGGTGCTGGTTCTTTGTGGTTGTCAGAAATGAGATTGACCCTTCCTGCCACCTGCCTTCCAGGTTCTCCCTCCTTTCCTGGTGTATAGAGACCCTGGGAGAGAAGCACAGCTTTCCTGCCTGCAGGCTTTCAACTCTGAGAAGCTGTTGTTCTTTGGTGCTCCATTCCATTGATTGAGGCCACGAGAGTGGGAAAGAAAAAGGAGTCAGATTATGAAGCTTGAGTGAGGAGAGTTTGGTGAGGATTCTGGGGCATGTGCACACAAAGACCAACTAATGAGCAGAGCAGTAGAGAGGACGCAGGGTAGAATTAAAACAGCTGGTTTTCCTTTTAGCTCCAATCCCAGATTCCTCAGTGGTGTTTGAAAATCAAGTCACATACATCATCTGAGCCTCCCTTTTCAATCTTTAACATGAGTTGTTAAATTAGGTAATATCAAAGGCCTTTCAGAGGCTAAATGCTGTCCTGAGACTTAAGATCTGTTACTTTCTGGAATCATAAAATGCTTGCCAGAGGATAACCCTAGGATAATTTGAGTTTGACACTGAGTCCTATTGAACATACCCAAAGAACTCAGTGTTGAAACTTGGAAGCAGTGTTAACCTATCATCTTTGTTGTACTAAGATAATTTATACACTTCGTTTAGCATATCTCAGAAGGCCTGCAGCTTCTCAGTAGTTATCCTCAGTTTTAGTTTTAAAAACACTGTTAAAAAAATAATAAATAAATAAAAATCCAGATATGATGGCATATATGGCATATATGCTGTTTTTGTTATTTGGTTTGGGGGGTTTGTTTGTTTGTTTTTTGAGACAGGGTTTCTCTGTGAAGCCCTGGCTGTCCTGGAACTCACTCTGTAGACCAGGCTAGCCTCAAACTCAGAGATCTTCCTACCTCTGCCTCTAAAGTGCTTTTGATTAAAGGTGTGCATTACCGCTGTCCAGCATGGCCCATGCTTTTAATCCCAACATTTGGGAGACAAAGGCAAGTAGATCACTGAGCTTGAAGCCATCTTGCTCTATGTAGCCAGTTTTAGGCTAGCCTGAACTACATAGTGAGACCTTGTCTCAAAACAAAACTCATTGCCAGGGCTAAAGAGATAATTCTGTGGTTAAGAGCAAGGTACTACTCTTGCAGAGAGAACCAGAGTAGGTTCCCAGCACCTAAGTAAAATGGCTTACAGCTGCTTGTGTCTCAAGTTCCAGGCAGGGGATCTGATGCCATCTTCTGGCCTCAGCAGGCTGGAGGCATGTATGTACACATACATGCAGATAAACATATATAACATTTTTTTATCTTTAAAAATAGTAATTAAAAAACTATACTGCTGCATAGTAAGTAAAGCAGCCTTCTTAAATCCCCCATGGATTAGGATAGCCTCTGAAGGATACACAGTGAGGGACAGCAAGGGTAAGCTTGATTTGTCTTTCCCCAGCCTTCCTTACTGCCTTGGACACCTTCTCCAGAGCTCCTTGTTTTAGGAAGCAAAATATGCAGAATGAGTCTGTGCTCGTGTGTCTTTAAAATCAGTCGCTGGCCTCCCGCCCACCTTGTCATGGTAACTTTCTATGATTAACTCCTTATTTTGCTACAGTGCCAAAAGCATCTGGTGGTAGGAACAGTTTTAGGAATAACTTTGGTTTTTTTTTTTTTTTAAATTAAATGTCTGCTTTCAAAAACTTCTCATTTCTTGGGTTCTTCTTGAGGCCATTGTATATAAAATAGAATCTACGTGTTCCATCACCATGGCAACAGGAATACTTTCCCCTTTGAACACTGCATGTGTGTTTCAAAATACTTCCTTTTGCATGATCTCAGTTTATCTAGACAACATATCTGAGAGTGCAGATAAGAAAAGCTATTTTCTGCACTGAAGTGAGATGAGTGAAGTCACCTCAGTGTCACTGACTAGTGATAAAGCAACCTTTAATCTGCATTCTCTTACTTCTAGTTGCACATTCCTTTATAAATCCATATATAACTTTCTCCCTGGAGAGCTTTGTGGTGCCCTGTGATGGTAATTGATCCTTCTAACTTTTACTTTAAAGTGTGTGTGTGTGTGTGTGTGTGTGTGTGTGTGTGTGTGTGAGAGAGAGAGAGAGAGAGAGAGAGAGAGAGAGAGAGAGAGAGTGCTTTGTCTGTGTGTATGTATATGTACCACATGGGTGCTTAGCATCCTCAGGCCAGAGACCCAGAACACGAGTCAGAATCACTGGAACTGGAGTTATAGATGCTATGAGTCTCCATGTGGGTACCAAGAATCAAACCTGGTCCTCTGCAAGAGCAAGTGGTCCTAACTACTGAGCTACTTCTCCAGCCCCACATGTCAGTCTGAGTAATGCTAAGCAGGGGTGACTATGGTTAGTTCATCTGAGATCACCCCCAGTTTGCTTATTTTTAATTAGTTTATTTTGAGACAGGATCTCATATGTCCCCAGGCAGCTGAGGATGCCCTTAAACTACTTAATCCTCCTGCCTCCATCCCCCAAGTACTGGATTACAGGTTTGTGCTATGCCCAGTTTATGTGATGCTGGAGATCAAACCAGGGCTACTTACACACTAGGAAAGCACTCCAACTGAGCAGCATCCCCAGCCTTAACTCCATTTTAAATGGTCTTACATTAACAATTCCCACAGTAATTTTTGTATGTTTTAGCCTTTTCTTTACCACAGTATATGAGAAACGGCACACTGTCGACAACAGAGGCTCACTTAACAGTGATGTTCAAGTAGGAATAGAAGAGGGTTAGACACTCCTAAGAGGCTTCCTTCTCCTTTGGAAGAAGATACCACTTTGGAAGATACCACTATCATTGTTCATAGCATGAATTAAACATTTATTTCTTCAAAAGCAATGTAACTCACTTAAATTTTTCTCAGCTTGCTTTTGCAAGAATTGAGAAAATTGGGAATTGAGAAGGGTTGTCTCTAAAACTTAGTTATTTGTGGAGAGGTAATAGAAGCAGCTTCTTCCAGGAGGCATCGCCCCCAGCCCCATCTTGACACAGCATGTGAACATTAGTCACCCTTACTCATGGCTCCTAACATTCTTGTCCTCTTAGGGCTCCATACTTTGCTCACAACTTGTCTCAGCGACGTCCTCTTGGAGAGCCGCAGCACAGTTCAAGATTCCATCCAGTCAGCTGTGGACCAGGTCTTGGAGCTGCACCACCAAGCTGCCAAGGTAATAAGAAATCGACAGCTTGGGCATGGAGAGTCCATGGGCTTTGGACCCTCCTTTCCCTTGATACCTCTTCCTATTCTGCCTCTGCTGAGGTCCTAGCACTGCACCTGTACAGGGAGCTAAGCTTTCAGTTAGGCTACAAGCAGCCAGTTTGTGCTTGAATAGCAACAGTGATAACACTAAAACACCATGGCAACTGTACCTCCTCCTTTTTGTTGTTTTGATTTATTGGTATTTGTTTGTTTTTCAAGACTGGGTTTCTCTGTGTATTCCTGGCTGTCCTGGAACTCACTCTGTAGACCAGGCTGGCCTGGAACTCAGAGATCTGTCTGTTTCTGCCTCCCAAATGCTGAGATTAAAGGTACTGGCCCCCATCTCCTGGCTGTGCCTCTCCCTTATCTGTGCATCTTGATCCCACACATTCTCTGGAGCTGATGCTACAGTAAACATTACTCTTTCCCCTCATTTCCCCAGTTCTTTCATAATGTCACACTTGCTCTGCCCAGACTGAATTCTTTCAATCTGTGTATTTTTGGTAAAACATTTCTTAACTCCTGTGCCCCACCCTTGTAGAGAAAACAGACAAATGAAGAGCAAAACTTAAAACTAAAAACAAAACCAACCAACATTAAGTTGACCCCGGTCTGACAGTAATCTGAGAGTAGTCACAGCCCTTGGAGAGTTGAAGAGAACCACTGAGAGTTCAAGGCCAGCCTGGCCACAGACCGGGTTCTAGGCCAGCCAAGGCTATAGTTGAGACCCTGCAACTGAGATGATGCAGCAGGCAAAGCAATTGCCACTCTAGCCTGACCAACTGAATTTGGTCCCAGGAACCCACATAAAGGTGGAGTGAGGGGACCAACTTGTTATTCTTTGACCTCCACACATGCACTGTGACATGTGCAAACCCGCACATACCATATACTCAATATGTTTAACACAAAAATTTAAATATTTGCTTTATTTTGTTTTTTAAGATTTATTTTTAGAGCTGAAGAAATGGCTTCATAGTTAAGGGCATTGGCTGCTCTTGCAGAAGACCCATTTTGATTCCTACCACCCACAAGGCAGCTCACAACTGTCTGTAACTCTAGTTCTGGGGGATCTGATGCCTTCTTCTGGCCTCTGCTGACATGCACATGGTACACAAATAATTCATGCATAATGACCCATACACATAAAATAAAAATAAATCAAAGCCCAGTGTAGTGATACACACATTTAATCCCAGCACTCCAGAGCTGGATGGAGGTAAGTGAATCTCTGACGTCAAGGCCAGCCTGGGCTACACAGTGAGACCCTGTCTCAATACATAAAAACAAACATAACAAGCAAAAATAAAGTTAAAGTGTTGAAAGCCAGCCCTAACCTCCAGGTGACTGAGGAAAGCATTGAGATATAGCATAGGTGATTGGGGTAGTGCTAACAGTAGACTGGGGAGGGAGGGGCATCAGGGCCACACTGCTGGTGGGACAGAACTTAGTGTCTGGGGCTGACAAGACTGCCTGGCAAGAAACTCTGAACTCCTATAACTCTTAAGAGGCCAGCGAGAAAGAAAAGGATAGAGAGAAAGTCATGCGCGCACGTGCACGCACACACACACACTCTGGTTGGACCCGACCACCTGTTTCATCAATTTCACAAGTGCAGATGCATATCTATATACATACATATGTATGTATGTAAGACAGACAGACAGACATATATATATAAACACACATATACATACATACATACACATACACATTTGGTGAATGGGGCAGAGCCCCAACAGCCACACTTTAATTTTTCTCTAAGCCTTTTTATACCTTCTTAGACAAAAGTTCTTTATAAAATTACCTCATAGATCAATGTTACACAAAAGGGAAGTTACAGAAAGATGTCAATAGTTAAGTTCAAAGCAGTGTTTTATTCTATAAGCTCATTATAAGTTCAAAGCAACAGTTTCATATGGACTTGTTTTATCATAGTGCAAACCTGTGGCCTCATCCTTGACTCTGACCTAGAATGAGTGTTTTTCCTTGATCACAAATCTGTCCCAAGCCTATTTCTCTTTTTAGTGTAATTGTGAAAGCTCATTGTATTCCTTGTTATGCACCAATGTTGTGACTGTCGTGATGGTTGTGCGGCTCCAGAAACCACACCAGGCCAAACAGTTCCACGTGGGATTTATTGGAGGAGGGGGGCAAGGTGGCAGCGAAAGAAAAAGGGGGGAGAGAGGTCAGAGAGGGTCTTCTGTTTATATATGGACAGTGACGTAGCCACAGGTAAAGGTGGGAGGTGGGCCAAGTGGATTCTGGGACTATGGTGGCTGTTGCCTTGGCAACAGGTATGCAGGTCACACTGTTGCCTGGGTGTGATGTCACCAGTTTGGAGGTCCTGATGCCAACAGTCTTTACTTGCTATTCTATGAAGAGGGCACATTCTATTCTTAATTCTAACTTTATTGTATCTTTCTGGCAAAATAACTAAAATCTTAAACTTTCTTCTGAAAATTATTTGGATCAAATCAAAGTTATATAAAGTCATCAATACATCTAAACAGCATTATTATATGAAAGTACATCTTCATATTGATCTGCAGGAAATTTGCCCAACAGAGTAGGCTGTCACCCAGGAAGTAATCACACCAGGCTATAGACAGTGAGGGTCTTCTGGTGCCCACTCACACCAAGCCAAATAAATGAGGACGATGGCAAAGACAAACATGAGAAAGCACATCAGTAGCAAGAAGCAATCCTGGGACAAAGTCTCTGGGGCCTTGTCCCACCAGAGTGTACCCCTCACAGCCATGCTAATTGGTGGGCCATCTCCTGAAAACTCACTTGCTTGCCATCATCTTTCCTAGATGGCTTGTGCCATTAAAGTACTTTTAATTATGTGCTTGTATGTGCAGGTACTCATAGAGGCCACTGGAGCTAGGTGGCTGTGAGTTGCCTGACATGGGTGCTTGGAACTGACCCTCTGCAAGAGCTGTACTTGCTCATAGACAGTGAGCCATAGCTCCACTGTCTTATTGTCTTGTTTGTTTGGGAAATGGACTAACATAGGCTAAGCTAGCTTCAAATTCTTAATGGAGAATGACCTTGACCTTCTTTCTGATCCTTCTGCCTCTACCTCCATGGTTCTAGGATTACAAATGTGCTACATACCTGGTTTATTCTGTGCTACAGCTTGAGCCCAGGGCCTCATGAACGCTAGGCAAGCACTCTATCAACGAGTTACATTCCCCAGTCCTTAGCCAGTGCTGTCTTTTCTTAGTATGTCTATGCTGTTATGCCATCTCTATGAAAGAAGAGAATGTTTTGAGTTGTAAAACAACCGAAATCAGTGTCATGTTATCTTATTACGTATTGGTGGTGGCACTGTTGATCCTCTGCCTTGACTAGAATCTTCACCCCTTTGGCATTCTCAGAGGCAGTACTTTGTGACTAATACTGTTTCTCCTTACTCCAGACTCATCAGAGACTGCAGACCTCCCTCTCTGTGGCTGTGAATTCCATTATGAGTGTGCTGACTGGAAGCACCTGCAGCAGCTTCAGGAAGACATGCCTCCAGACTCTTGAGGTTAGAATATGGGGGTGGGGTCAACAGATGAAGCTAAGTGACACTCTGTAACAGGCCTTACAACATAATCTATAGTGATGAACACTTCCAGTGTGAGCCTACTTAGCACCAGGTTTGAGTGTTTTAGGAAGTGTTTCTTGGGGCTAGAGAGGCGGCTCAGCAGTTAAGAGTTGCTCTCCCAGAAGTTCAATGCCTAGCTTCTACATGGCAGCCAATTACCACCTCTAACTCCAGTTCCAGGGCATCTGATACATTATTCTGGCCTCTATAGGCATCAAGCATGCATGTGGTACACAGACATACATGCAAGCAAAGCACCCCCACACAAACAATGAGCTGGGTGTAGTAGCACATGCCCTTAGCCCCAGCACTGGGGAAGCAGAGGCAAGCAGATCTCTGAGTTTGACACCAGCTTGATCAATACAGTGAGTTCGAGGACAGCCAAGGCTACACAGAGAAACCCCGTCTCAGAAAAACAGAAAGAATTTCTTGAAGAATAACAGTGTGTATATGTATATGTGTGTATGTGTGTATGTGATTTTTATAAATGAGAAAATTTATTTAAGAGTTACACTTTCTTTTTACATAAACAACTGTTGGAGAGAGAACTAGAATTAGATCCTTGATTCCCAGTTCCTTGAAGAATGCCTCTCTATCCCATGGTACACAATACACTAAAAATAAGTGAGCAGATGCAGTACCATGTTTATGTGACAAAATAGAGTGAGTGACATAAATTGGAATTGGAGTTTGGGGGTCAGTCAGTTCTGAACTTGTATCCTTGCTATATGGAATAAGGCCTATATTTAACTTCTCTGAAACTTGTTTAAAAGTTGAGGGAAAATATGAGCTCCTCATAGGTTGGGGGCTAAGTATATACTACAGTCTGAATGTTTGTGTCATTCCCAACATCAGATGTTGAAATCCTAGCCCTCAAAATGGTGTTCTTAGCTAACATACCCAGCTCAAAATACTTTTAAGTTTTTGGAGCTGTCAAGATATCTCAGGTAAAGGTACTTGCTGCCAAACCTGATTCTACCTGAGTTTGATCCATGAAGCTCATAACACACACACACACACACACACACACACACACACACACACACACACAGGGGTGGGGGGAGCACAAACTAACTAACTAACTATATATATTGCAGGTTTATTGAGAAGCTACTCTCAGGATGGGGAGTTCACTGGTCCCAAAGAAGGAGGCCAGGGAAGTCTCCATGAGAAGGAGGATAGAGGAGAGGGGGGAAGAGAAAGAAAGAAGAGAGAGAGAGAGCATGCAAGCGAGCTGGCTTTGGTTTTGTTTATTTTTAAACAGGGTCTCTCTATGTAGTCCTCACCTGTCCTGGAACTCACAATGGAGATCAGGCTGGCCTTGAACTCCAGATATTTTCCTGCCTTTGCATCACAAGTGCTGGGATTAAAGGTTGTGCCCTAAAGGAAACTTTTAAAAGAGTTTTAGGTTGTGCTCTTCATTTGGCTGTTTTGTTCTCTGAGATGAATGGGGTTGTATCAGGGCCCCAGACCTGAGCAGGCTCTAAGACCTTAGCATAAGAGTCTCCATGATGGAAGTACCACTCAGGCTGCAAAACTCAGCACATAGACAGCACCACCTGCCAAAACTAAAACAAAGACCTAATCCATCAAATCCCATAGTTCTGGGAAATTCTCTTAATGTATTAACCTTGGTTTTTTTGCATCTGTAGTTCTGCTTCTGGCTAACTGTTCTTGTTAACTGAAGTATGTCAACCCAGGACATCATTTTTGTATTTACCTAGAGAAAGGTGGGGCTACACTGGGGTCCTGAACACCCAGTGCAGTCACCAGCTGGCTAATAATGACTTTTTATTGGCTTGAACCCATATCTGAGCAGTCTTTTCTGGAGAACACCCCACAGAGGATTATTTCCTAATTAAGTAGTCTCATGAGCTGCTGAGAAGATAGTGGATAGAGTTGCTGCCAAGCCTGACAACCTTACTGTGATCATTGATAGCTACATGAGAGACAGAGAAAACAGACTCCCACAGATTGTGCTCTGTCCTCTAATTGTGTGTCTTGGCACCCCACCCAGTAAATTAGAACAAAATGTTTCTCCAGAGAAAGCCTTGACCCTTATGCATTATAAGGATGCAGAAAAAGATTGGAAAAGACCCTGAAGAGGGCCCTTACCAGAACTAAACTGTGCTGGCATGTGATCTTCGTTTCTAATATTGTTGTGTGAAAATATTCTGGCAGAAGCAACTTAAGGGAGAAGGGTTTATTTTCACTCAATTCATCATGAAACTCAGGACAGCAAGAGTTTGGAGCAGCTGATCATATTACATTTGTAGTCATAATAACAGAGTATGCTGGCTAGTGTTTAGTCAGCTCGACAGAAATTAGAGTCACCTGAAAGGCGGGAAACTCAGTTGAGAAAATGATCAACTTGGTAGGCTAGCTTATGGGGCATTTTCTTGGTTAATGTTTAATGTAGTAGGAAGGCACTATCCCTGGGCATGTGGTCCTGAGGTATGTAAGAAAGCTGACTGAACAAGCCATGGGAAGCAAGGAAGCAAGGAAGCGTGGCTTCTGCTTCTGTTTCTGCCTTCAGATCCCTGCCTTGAGTTCCTACCCTGGCTTCCCTCAGTGATGGAGTGTTACCTGAGCGTTAAGAGATGAAATCAACCCTTTCCTCCCCAAGTTGCTTTTGATCATGGTGTTTTACCACAGCAATAGAAACCCTAAGACAGAGCAATGGATGTATACAGCATGCCAGCGCTCTGCTCCATCCTCTGTTTTATACAGTTCATGATCTCCTGCCTGGAGAACAGTTCCACCCACAGTTAACAAGGGTCTTCTCACATCAGTGAATGTAATAGAAATAATCTTCAACTCGTGATTCTAAATTGTCAAGGTGACAGTTAACATTAATGATCTGATCTCAGATATCCAAAGCTGTCACAAATACATTTGTAGCATTTTTAAACCTCTTAGTTCATGAACATATATTGTTGTGGCTGAAGAGGCCAAGACTGTGAAAACAGGTTTTGCATGATGTGTTCTCAGTGCATGTTACTCTTCCTTCTTCCTTTGGAGTCATATGGTAACCAATTGGGATTGCCAGTAGACCACAGACATTGCCAGTAGATAACAGAGTCCCTATTTGTTGCTCTCTCTTTTCTTTCTTTATAAACATGAGACAGTCTTTCCATTCTCTGAAACTCTGTGTAGGGGAAGTTGGTCTTGAACTCATAGAGAACCACCTGTCTCTGCTTCCCATGTCTGACTGCTGCTTCATCTTTATGTACTTTTTTTCTTAAAATATGTCACATAGAAAAACTTAAATACTAATTTCTATTACTATAATTTTAATTTTTCACATTTCAAATTGTATACTTGAAACCAGGGAATTATATTTTTTATATAAATTGGAATTTTACAAATTTCAGCAAGATTAGAAATTGCTTTTGTTAATAAATAGTGTACTTTATTACTTAGTCTAGTTTAATAATTCATTCTTCTAATGTTGGGCATTTACATTGGTAGCTTATTGTTGCATGTAAATAGTGCTTCAGTTAATACTTTATGTGATATCTTGTTTTGTCTAAAATTGTTTCCTAGAAAAAAGTGCTTTAGTAGCACAAAAAACTTGCCTTTATAGCAAGTCATAGTTTCACCTTTGGGAGGGGGGGGTAAGGTGATGGGGTAGGAAGAAATGGCCCTGGCTTTTGTCCTACCTGATCTTGAGGGGGTCACTTCTTTTTAAATTTCAGTTTCTCATCTATAAAAGTGTTAGGAGCTGGAGAGATGGCCCAGTTGTTCTGAGAGAAAGTGCTGCTCCAGAGGACCCACGTTTAGCTCCACGAACCCACATCAAGTGGCTCCAGGGGATTAATGCCTCTTCTAGCCTCTTCAGGAACCTGCACAGCTTACGAGCATGCAAACACACACCTAAAGACAAATCTTTTTCTAACTCAGTGTATGGTTTTAGCTGGTTCCTCGTGTCCTTTAACTGATACCCACAGTTCTGTACTAAGGCATCAAAGTCTGAGCCCATTTGCCCTGGATGTAGACTGTGTTCTTTGGTTCTCTTCTCCTCAAAAGGCTTGTCTGACTCTTCCTACCTCTTCCTCAGCATCACTAGTTCAATGGAATGACTGCTTTTTCACTCATCTCAAGGAAGAGAATCTTTTTCAACCCAATCGTGAGACAGAGGGATCTCTGCAATATTTATCTGCTGTAGACAAAGATCTTGGTAGAAGAATCTTGCTTAGGTGGGAAGACATATGGATTTCACATACCAAGTATTTCAGGCCCTTCTCTGCCTCCCAAGCTCCCAGAGATATTAACTGTGAATACAGTGAAGAAGTTACATTTCTTGCCTCTACAGCACGTCCCTTTTAGTTTCCAGTGAGTTCAGTACCTCCTGTTTTTTACCTATTGTAGGCAGCTGACACCCAGGAATTTGGTGCCAAATTGCACAGAATATTTTATGATATCACCCAGCACCAATTTCTGAACCATTGCTCATGTGACACAGAGCAGGTAAGTATAATAATAATATTCAGTATTTTCATTGAAATCTCCCATTTTGATCTGGGAACCCTTAATTTAGGGTGGATGAGTACAAATGCTTCAGATCTATAGTTGGCCTTTCAGCAGGGATGCCTGAGTCTAGAGAAACATCCCAGAACTGAATGCCTTACTTGTAAAAGCCAAAAGCGTGGCAAGACACTGAGTTCCGTCCCTTCCACGGAGTCATTGCTGAATCTTTGGACTTGGTTTAACATTTCTGAGTAAAATAATAATAATTCATCTATTAAATTACTGTTGCAAAGTTTTTGTCTAATAAAGAAATCTACCTTTAGTAGTTTGCATTCAGGGTGCTAGAGGTCTAGAGGTGTCTGTTGAAGTTTCTACTTTGAAGGAAGAGAAGGAACTTTAGCACCTTCGGTGGCAGTGTCCTAAGAGGGGAGGTGTAGCTAGAAAATGCTGTGTACCTTCAGACCCCAGGTGTAGCTGACAGTAAACTGTCTAACTGAAGCCCACCTCTCCGGCTCACCCTCCCTTCCTCCCTCCCCTTTTGATTTTTCTCTGCGTAGCCAATGCTGTCCTGGATCTCCCTCTGTAGTCAAGCTAGACAGGAACTCAAACATCTGCCTGCCTCTGTCTCCTGAGTGCTGGGATTAAAAGCATGAGCCATCCTGTCTTGCTCTGGTTCTCTTGACTTTTTTGAAAACTACAGTATGGGTCTAATAAGCAAATGAGACTAAAGATTAAATCATTACACTATGGCTTCTAAGAGGGAGGATGGAAGGGAGAGAGGGAGGGAGAGATAGCAAGGTGGGGCTTAGCATTAGGTAATAAATGGAATAATCATTTCCGAGAAATGGGGAAAAATATTTTCTTAAGAACAGGGTCTCACTCTACTGTCTTGGCTGGCTTGGAATTCTCTATGTAGACCAGGCTTGTTTTTGATTCCTAGAGATCTCTGACTCTGCTTCTTGAGCGCTGGGAGTAAAGGTGTGTACCATCACACCCTATTGGTTCAAAAACTTTTTTATCAAACAAAATGAGGATTACCCCAACATACTATGTAAAGAAAGTATACAGGTCATCAAACAAGGAGAGGCGATCCAGGCAAGGCTCAGAGGTCTGCCTAATGTAAACAATGGGGCTGGGACCCCAGGGAGCTACTTTACTCCATTTGGCATTGCTGGGACAAAATATGTGAGAGTGGGTACCTTATTTGGCTCAAGACTCTGGTGGTTAGAGAATCTGGACAGCGTGACACTGGCAGCTAATGAGAAGGGAAGCAGAGAGTGGGGAGAGGTGAGGATCTTAGCTCCTGTGAGAGTCAAATGCATTCTACGCCAGCAATAATGAGATACAGGTGACATGAATTATGATGATAATATATTTGTTATTTTTAAGATTCATTTTTATCCTCTGTATTATTATTTAGCCTGAATGTATGTATGTATATTACATGCATTTGGTGCCCACAGAGGCTAGAAGACAGCTTTAGATCCCCTGAAACTGGAGTTAGGGATGGTTGTGACCCTCCATGTGGATCCTAGGAAACAACTCTAGATCCTCTACAGAAACAACAATAGCTTTTAACCACTCAGCTGTCTCTCCAACTTCCTAGAGATGATATATTTAAACTATGCCATACAAACTATTCTAGTAAAGGTATTTGATCTAAACAACCCAATTACCAAATAAAAGAAAGATGAGCTGGACATAGTGGTTGGTGCCTATCTACACTCCAAGCTACACAGGAGGCTGAGGGAGGAGAAACTCAAGTTCAAGACCTGCCGGAACTATATAGTGATACTTGTCTCAAAACAAAGGAAAAGGGAGAAGCTGAGACTACAGCTCAATAATAGAATGCTTGTCTAGCCTGTGTGAGGCCAGTCCTAAAGAGAGGAAAGAGACAGACACTAGACAAAGAGGGAACTGGAGAGAATCCTCAGTGGTTAAGTGCAATGGCTGCTCTTGCAAAGAACCTGGGTTGGATTCCCAGCACCTACATGGTGGCTCACAACTGTCACTCCTGTTCCGAGGGATCTGACGCCTTCTTCTGGCCTCCATAAGCACTGCACATACATGATGATGCACAACATGCATTATTATAAAATAAATAATAGTAAAAATGAAATTGGATAAAGAATCAATAAGTTACTACACAGTCTGGAAGAGAACCCTACTTTAACTGAGACCATCTCTAGCCTTGAGTTCTGGAATAGAATCTCATTTCAGTGCAAAAACACACACAAAAAAGAAAAGACAAGCTGGAGAGATGGCTCAGTGGGTAAATAACTTATTGTGCAGGCATTAGGATCTGAATTCTGGTTTTTGTGGGGTGTTTGTTAACTCAAGAGGTTAATTTTCAGGACAGTTGTCTGTGTAGCCCTGGCTGTCCTAGAACTTACTGTGTAGACTAGGCTTGTCTTGAACTCAAGAGGTCCACCTGCCTCTGTGTCTGCCTCCTAAGTGCTGCGATTAAAGGCATGTGCCACCACCAGCACTACCCAGCAGGCTCTGAATTCTGATTCCCATCACTCACATAAAAATGGGTGCAGTTGTGTGTCTGTAACTTCACTGCTGAGGTGGACACAGTAGATCCCCTGGGGACTTCCTGGTCAGGTATTCTAACTGAAATGGCAAGCTTCAGGTTCAGTGAGAGAGCCTGTCTCAAAAAATAAGATGGAGTGTCATAGAGAAAGAGATGTGTTGGTCTACACACACACACACACACACACACACACACACACACATGCATGTGTGCACACAAGTGCACACATATCCACTCGTGCACATGCATGGGCATGTGCATACAGGAAAATATGTACCATATTAATACAAACTAGAGCTAGACTGGTGATATCCACATCAGACAAGTAGATTTTAGAGTGCAAAATACTATGTAGAATAAATGGGATCATTTAAGGGCCAGCGAGATAGCTCAGGGGTTAAGGTTCTTGCTGAGAAGGTCTGGAGTCCAGAGTTTGATTCCCAGAGCCCATGTAAAAAGCCATATGCGGTAGTGTCTATGTTTACTCTCAGCACTTCTATGGCAAGATGGGAGGTAAAGGCAGAAGAATCGGGTGGAAGCTTGTGTATCGGCTAGCCTAGAGTAGTACACAGCACAGCAGAAAGAGCAAAAGAGACCCTGCATGTGGAAGGGTAGAACTGACCCCACAGGTTAGTCTTCCATTTTCCACATGCATGATACAGCATGCATGTGTTCACATTCACACATCATACACACATATATTATTATATTAAATAATAATATAAATGGAGAGGGTCATTTCATACTGGTGACATCAGCTGGTCATGAGGCACTAGAGATGCTCTTCAACGTATAATTGTATCACATTGCATTGACCCATCATACGTTAAAAACAGAACTAAAATCTCACTTAATACACCTAGATAACTGAATATCATAGCCCAGCCTAGCTTAAATGTATTCAGACACAATAACTTCTACCTTGGAAAAACTATCAAACACAAAGCCAATTTAATACAATAGTTCATGGGCTATACTGAATGCTATTCTGAAAGTGAGGGCTGGGGTAAGCCAGCAGTGTAGGAGCATGCCTTTAATTCCAGAGGAGGCAGGCAGATCTCTGAGTTAGAAGCCAGCCTGATCTACAAAGCGAGTTTCAGGATAGCCAGGGCTACACAGAGAAACCTTGTCTCGAAAACTAAAACCAAAAAGGAGGGGGGAAACCCACAAAGATCATTTGAATGTGCTTCCCCACCACTGTGGAGCCAAGAGTCCATGCTAAGCCATCATAACCCAGGGACCGTCCATAGTCCTAAACATACACAGATCTTTTAAGAAGACTTTAAAATATAGGAAACAAAATGAAACTCTTAAGTGCAAGGAGTTAAATCCAAACTATGTCTGGAGATTTCAACATACTTCTCTCAATAACTGACAGGATGGCTGGACAGGAAATCAATAAGTCTTTATAAGTTTTTAACAGTGCTATCAATCAAGACCTAATTGATGTTCACAAAAACACTTTGTCCAACCATGTAAGAATGCAGTTCCTTTCATCCACACATGATACAGTCAGCAGGATAAAGCATATCCCAGCCTTTAGATAGATACTTCTGTATCAGAACAGTGCATATCCCAGCCTTTAGATATCTCTCAATGTAAATTTAAAAACAAACAAATTTATGTTTAAAACGTTTATTACATCTACTTGTGTGAAGGTCATGGTACAACTTGCAGAAGCTGTTACTTATCCCCTATGTGTGTTCCAGGGCTTGAACTTGGGTAATGAGGATTGGCAAATGCCTTCACTCAGTGAGTCATCTTGCTCTGCAGTACATGGTGTGTTTGTTGACATTCATCTGTGATACTTGCTATAGTCACATGTAGAAATCAGAGATAACTGGTTGGAGTCTGTCCTCTCTTACCAAGATATGGAACTAAGGCTTTCAGGCTTGGTGACCAACGCTTACCCACTGAGCCGTATCATCAGCTTGCAAAGTATATTTTGACCACATTAGAATTACTGAAACAAAACTAATAACAGAAAAATGTCTGAAAGATTCTATAGTAGTTGGAAAATAAATGATAAATGAGATAAAACATGAAGTTAAAAGAAAAGTTAGGAGCTGGAGAGATGGTTCAGTGGTTAAGAGCACAGACTGCCCTTCCAGAGGTCCTGAGTTCAATTCCCAGCAACCACATGGTGGCTCACAACCATCTGTAATGAAATCCAATGCCTTCTTCTAGTGCGTCTGAAGAAAGGACAGTGTACTCATATACATAAAATAAATAAATCTTTTTAAAAATAAAAAAGAAAAGTTAGAAGTAATTTAAAAGAAAATGCCAATGACCAAAATGTATGGAGTGCAGCAAATGTTGTATTGCCTGGAGGGAAAGGACAACCGCACAGCAGCCATGCCTTCCAGAGCTCTCACAGACCAAGGAGAGCAAGCCGCTCACCGGGGCCATGAAATAATAAAGAGGAAGTGGAAACCAATAGGGAATAAAATAAAGAAAAACCACGGAAACTAAAAGGTATAGTACAATGATCATACAGATAAGGGTGTAACCAGGTAAGCCAGAAGAAAAAGAGGGGTTTGTGCATGGTGCACAACTGTAATCCTAGTACTCAGGAGGGTGAGTGAGGCAGGAGCATGAAGAGTCTGAAGCAGCCTGGGCTACATAGTGAATTCGAGCCCAGATGGGGCTGCATAGCAAGAACGCCTTGTCTCATTTTTTTTTAACTATAAGATGCCACTTTCACAGGTGGATGTCTGTGAGTTTGAGGCCAGCCTGATCTACAGAGTGAGTTCCAAGATATACAGGATCTTGAAAAACCAAAACCAATACTTGGTGTGTGTGTGTATTTCAGAAATTAAAAATGTGACATCTGATATTTTTAAAATTATTCATCAGAAGACCATATTTGGTAGTACATTTGACAAATGATGAAATGGGCAATTTACTAAGGTGAATGCCCTGTGACAAAAGATAAGCCTGTGTCTATGGAAGAGACTGGGTTTCTAGTTTAAAAATAAGTAGAGGCCACTTGTAAAAGTTCTTTACAGAACTCTTAAAGTTAAGTAAGTGAGCACACACTTAACAAAAGTACTCATACAGATCCCAGAACCCACTAATAAATACATACATTCATTAATTGTGGTATGAAAATTCAAATAAAAACCACAGATTTTGGGAATAAAAAGACCAATGGGCATGGTGGCATGTGCCTGTAGCCCCGGGCAGCATGATGAAACCCTATTCATCTCAGAAAGGGCTGGGGTAGATAAGAAGTCCTTTGAAGACAACCTGACAGGTTTTAGGGAAGGTACATATGTGCCTGTCGGACTAGCTACCCCACTGCATCACACAAACTAGTACAACCATGTCCGTAGTCTCCTGTCATGTATTTGTTGAACTCAAATCTTGTAATAAGAGGTTTGTGGATGAGCAGCTTGATCTATCTGATGGAGTACTGTTCAACCCTAAAGGGAATGAACTATTGATTCACACATGTGATCTCTTGGAGCTGGAGTTACAGGTGGTTGTGAGACCCCGGAAACCAAACTCCTGCCCTCTCCAAGAGCTGCAAGTGCTCTTAACTGCTGTGCCCTCTCCAGCCCCTCAAACTGTATCTCACCACTCAATTGCTAATATTAATACTTTCAGAAAGACCAGGACCTTCAGGACAGAGCGTGCATTTGTTCTCCCCTTTGTACCTCTTCCTACTGTTGGAGGGGTGCTGGTGCTCAGGCAGGACAGCCCACAAAGCAGAGCCTGTCAGTGCTCCCTTTACAACTTCTGTCATACCTGTGTGCAGCCCTCACTGTAAAGCCTCATTGGTTTTCACCAAGTTGGAGAGCTGATGGCCACACCTCAAGCAAGCAAAGCTTGTAAACACTGTAGTAGTTTCTGAGAGATGCTGGAAGACATTAGCAGGAACTTAGTGACTTAAAGACATCGTTTATTCTGTCATAGTTCTAGAGGCCAGAAGTTCAAAATCAAGGTGTGAGCAGGCCAGTGCTTCCTTTAGACGCACTGGGAGAGGATCCATCCTGTCTCTCTGTTTCCCTAGTTTGTGGCTTACATAACTCCTGTTTCTGCCCCCATCTTTACCTAGCCTTTGCCTACCCAACTGTTTCTCAGATTTAAGAGGGCCCACCTGTGCCCTGCATGAAGTATGGTCTGCAGTATGGTCTGTCTGCAGTATGGTCTGTCCGCAGTATGGTCTGCAGTATGGTCTGTCTGCAGTATGGTCTGTCTGCAGTATGGTCTGTCTGCAGTATGGTCTGTCTGCAGTATGGTCTGCAGTGTGGTCTGCAGTGTGGTCTGCAGTGTGGTCTGCAGTATGGTCTGTTCTCTGAATCCTTAGTTATATCTGCAAAGGCCCCCTTTTCCAAATAACCTCACATTCACAGGCTCTTGGTGTTAGGATGTACACAAACTGGAAGGGGTATAGTCCAGTTCACTTCAACCAGGAACACCTTGAGGACACACATAAGCCATCATTAGAACCCAGGAAGATCCCCTCAGTTTCTAGGGTGTTTCTGCTTCTGAAGATCTTTTGCTTGGACCTCTCTGACATCCCGGTGAAGTCTGAAAGAATTGATCTGACCTCTTTATCATTTGGCTCTAGTGGTGGCTCATAGCTTCAGGGCCATCCATAGCCCACTTAACTTGGCAGATGGCTAGTGAACTCACGGATGCTGAAAGAAAGGAGTATTTACAGAATACCTAATCTGCATTTCCCTTTCATTCTCAACAAAGATGTTCTAAATTAGGTCATTATCTTCCAGCTTATAAATAAGGTAACTGTGAAACTTAAACCTTGCTGGTTACATGGCTAGTAACTGGCAGGGCTTCAAAGCCTGATCACATTGTGCCTTTGTAGGACTGAGTGGCAAGCCCAGGGAGTAAGAGTGTGCATAAATCCATTGTCATTATTCCTTCCCTCTATTAGCTGCCACTTTGTGTTAACTCATTGGTGGCACAATAGTGGCACCCAGTGGCTTCAGCTACAAACTACACAATCAAGGCAATAGGTCAAAATTTTTTTTTTCTTTTACTTTGTTTCCATGGTAACTAGCCAACTCAACAGATATAGAATTAACCCATCTATAGTTTAAGGAGAAATGGGCAGTTCTCTAAGGAAAAGATTTGGTTTCCTAGGGTGCAGATGAGAACTGAATGCTCCACAGTGTTAAATCTAAGGAGTTGTACCCTGAGGACTGGGCATCTCTCTGGGGGCCCAGATGCTGACTGGTGTGCAAGGCTCACAGTGCTGTCCATATCAGGTGGGCCACCCCTCTGTAAGACCAGTTTCTAAAAGGAAAAAGATGTGTCTGTTACACAAGATTTCCCAGGCCAGAGTGAACTGAAACTGCACTGGTTTTTGAGGGCGATCTTTGTCGCTATGTGTTCCTCAGAATGTAATTACTTAGAAGTTGGAACTTGTATTAATAATCAGCGTCGCTCAGGTCTGGTGGTGCACACTCAAAGGTGTGTGCATCTGAGGGTTTGGGTATCTTGGGAGAGTCTGTGGCATTCCCCAGAAATGACGATAACTGTAACTGCAGAGCTTCCATAACATACAAGTGTGTATGAGGATGCCAGGTAGCTCTCATGTTTAATCCCAGCACCTGGGAGACAGAGGCCTCCATAGTGAGTCCTGGCCTACATAGTGAGTCCCAGGACAGCCAGAGCTGTAGTGAAACTGTCTTAAAGGGGAAAAAAGAAAAGCAGTGCATCATAGAGTGTACTGTACTGTGGTGTGATTCTTATGTAAGACTTCCACTTGAAAGTGTCAACTCCAGGCCGGGCAGTGGTGGTGCACGCCTTTATTCCCAGCCCTTGGGAGGCAGAGGCAGGTGGATTTCTGAGTTCGAGGCCAGCCTGGTCTACAGAGTGAGTTCCAGGACAGCCAGGGCTATACAGAGAAACCCTGTCTCGAATCCCCCCACCCCCCCCAAAAAAGTGTCAACTCCATGCTTTTAAGGATAGTCACTGTGCTGTGTGCTCCTCCTACCAAACTCCAGAGGTCTCCATCACACTGAAAACAAGCACTGAGCCTGCTGAACTGCACTGTAACCCAGCTTCCCTCCCCCAAAGCCCCATCCACCTTCTATTGTTTTACTTTTCCCTTCCCTTTGGTGTTCTTTGAAGTAGACATTACAGGTGTGTGGGGGGGGGCAGGGAGTTATTATTGCTTGAGACTGGGTCTCACTGTGTATCTAAGAATGGCCTTTATCTCCTATGTAGCTGAGGATGATCTTGAACTCCTGTTCATTCTGCCTCCCTCTCCTGAGTGCTGGGATTACACATGTGCTACTATGCTGTTTCATGAAGTGCTAGGGGTGTGCACCTGCAGCTTTCATGTGCTTTTGAGCAATGCAGCACTCATTTTTCATCTTTTTAAAAGACATATTTTTAACTATGTGTACATGCATACATAGAGAGAGACAGATGATCAGATATTAAAGGTCAGCTCTGGAATGTATAAGACCCTGTCTCAAAGAATTTTATTTAAAATAAGGCATGGCTAAGCATTGTGGTGTATGCCTTTAATCCTAGCACTCATGAGGCAAAGGCAGGAGGATCTCTGCAAGTTCAAGCCCAGCTTGGTCTACACTACATATTGAGTTCCAGATAGCCAGGACTAAATAAAAAGGGACCAGAGAAATGGCTGTGTGTAAGAGGGACCATGCTGCTATTGGTTTAGTTTGGTTCCTAGTATTCACATCAGGCGGCTTGTAAAAGTTTAACTCCAATTACAGGGGATCTGACCACTCTCCTGTAGACACGTGATTCACACAGGTACTCATAAATACGCACAATAAATCTTCAGTAGAAAGACAGACATAAACACATAAATGATGAACAGTGCAATACTTCAGAGCCTGAGGTTCAGGGAAGAACAGATGGACATGCTGAGAATGGCTACAGTGTGAGTTACACCAGGGTCCACAGAAGGGGGATGCTTTGAAAGTTGGAGGCCAAGTAGAGACTAATGAGTTAGGATGAGGGAGTTCCAGGTGAAGAACATCCCTATAAACCAAATCACATGTCTCACTAAAGCTCATTCAGACTTCTGCAAAATTCACTTGGACTTTCTAATTGTTAAAGCACATGACTCCAGAGAAAAATATTTCAGCCCAGAACACCAAAGACCAGCACAAGAATATTGGTCCGGAGTTCCCTGCAGGTAAGACTTTAGCTTTGGAGGTAAGCCCTGGACTGAAACCAGAGAAATAAAACTCATGGCATGGAGCAGTCCAACTATCCCATTCCACTTTAGCCATGCTGCTGCTACCTGGGATCTGATTGCCTTCCATGGGGATAGAGGGGCTTGGAGTAGCAGCAGCATGCATTCCTACTTTCAAGCTACTCAATAGGACAAGAAATTTGTGCACTGTACTTAGTATGTGCACATTAGCTTTTCCAGAGAAAAGTGCATTCATTGGCTGATATCCCCAGGGACCTGCTCTGTAAATTTGCACCCGAGGGGTTGGGGATGTAGCTCAGCGACAGAGTGCTTGCTTGCTTGTCAATACCCTGAGTTTGATCCTCCTCCCTGTTTGTTCTTCCCAAAGTTATTACAGGTAAGCTAATGGTGATTCCCAACCTTCCTGTTGCTGCCACCCTTTAATATAGTGCCTCATATTGTGGTGATCCCCAACCATAAAATTATCTTCATTGCTACTTCTTAACTGTAATTTTGCCACTGTTATGAACTGTAATGTAAGTATCTGATATGCAACCCACAGGTTGAGAACCGCGGAGTTAAATTAAAGCATGTTCATGAGTGTCTAATCCCAGCACTTGGGTGGTAGAAAGCTAGATGTTCAGTTTAAGGCTAGCTGGGTTTCATGAGAGTCTATCTTAACATCAACAACAAAAAGTTGCCTCTGTAGCAACTACTTAGAACAATACCAGAGAGAGACTGAGTTGCTTACTGCCCAAAGCAAAGCTTGGTTTCAGAGAGTAGCTTGGAATACATATCACACAGTCTGTTCGGAAAATTAGTTGCCCCCTATTATGGAGGCGGGATGGTGGGCGCTACGGAAGGTCAGGCACTGAAATATTTTCATCTGGAAAGATGGAGCGGGAGAATTAATTTAGAGCTATGTCCCTGCCTCAACAGTCTCTGTAGCATTGGCACAAATCTTCGGAAGCAAGATGAAATGGGCTTGTTTTCTCCTAGAATCCATCGGGCAAGCAGAAAACAAGAGGCTCAAGGGGAGCAGCCCCAACCAGGGCAGGGAAGAATCGCGAGCTCTGGGCCCAGATAGGGACCTGAGCCCGCCAGAATCCGCCACCCGCGACCGCGAGCCCACCGAGGCCTCCCTCACTGCTACAGGATCGCAGACCCAAGCGGCCCACGGCAGGGCCCAGGCGGCAGACGCAGCGAGCCCTCCGGGCGGCCTGGAGGTACCACAGCGAGCACAGGGCGGGTGCGTGCCTAAGCTACCGCCACCGGGTCCTCACCACCGCCTCCTCTGCTCCCGCAGGACTTGTGGCTACAGGAGGTCTCCAATCTGTCCGAGTGGCTGAGTCCGGGACACAGGCCCTAATCGCTCGCTACTGAGACTCCCAGAAAGCCAAGGATCCCGGGACACGTGTGTCAAGTCTTATATATTTCAATAAAGCTGCTCCAAGCACACAGTGTCAACTACAGTGCAAGGGGAGGAGCGCCCACCGGATCCGGCAACTCGCGCCGCCGCCTGACGTCACCCGCGCCGGTGCGTCACTGCTGCGCGCCACGGGTCCGGCCGTGATGGCGGCGCTGGGCGGGGACGGGCTGCGTTTACTGTCGGTATCGCGGCCAGAGCGGCAGCCCGAGTCAGCCGCGCTGAGCGGCCCGGGCCCAGGGCTGTGCTGCTGGGTGTCTGTGTTCTCCTGCTTCAGCCTCGCCTGCTCCTATGTGGGCAGCCTCTACGTGTGGAAGAGCGAGCTGCCCAGGTGCGGGGGATGCGCGCGCGGCCGGAATCCGCGCCCTCGTGAGGCGGGACTGCGGGCGGAGCTTGGGTTGGACGGGGGTGGGGCCGCGTTGGCAAGTGGTTGCTGCAGGCCCCCGGAATTTACTGTCCCTTTCCTAGGGACCACCCCGCTGTTATCAAGCGGCGTTTCACCAGTGTCCTGGTAGTCTCCAGCTTGTCCCCTCTTTGCGTACTGCTCTGGAGGGAACTCACTGGCATCCAGGTGCGAAGGAGGCGGGGCACAGGGCAACTAGGGAATCCAGATTTTTGTGGGAGGGAACATCACTGATGCCCCCTTTCCTGTGGCTCAGCCAGGCACATCACTGCTTACCTTGATGGGCTTCAGGCTGGAGGGCATTTTTCCAGCAGCTCTGCTGCCCCTGCTGCTAACTATGGTAAGTCCTGCTTTATTTTTCCTACTCTTTTGTCACTAGTGTAATGACATGCCCTCCTTGTGTCCAGCTTTTGGCAGATGGCAGACAGGTATTATGATGTGGCCCTTGAGCCTCTGGTGTGCATGGCTGGGAAATCCTAGGACTCAGGAAACCTGAGGTCTCATGAGGCTGACCAAGAAGAGCACAGGCGTAGGCAAGGTCATTGGATTGTGGTAAAAAGCTTTCATTTGGTCTGTTTTTCAACCCCCAGATCCTTTTCCTGGGTCCACTGATGCAGCTCTCTATGGATTGCCCTTGTGACCTGACAGATGGGCTGAAGGTTGTCCTGGGTGAGTCTTCAAGACTGAGGAAAAGGTAGGCACAGGCAGTCCAGAACACTGGGGAAAGGAGTCAGTGAGATGGTGTGATCTGGACTGAAGAGGTGAGGTATCACCTCTTAGGGTGTGTTTCCTCATCAGTAAAATGGATTATATTGCTGGGTACCCTGTAAATTCATGACACTCAAGGAGGCCTTTCTGGACCCAAAACAGTACTCGATATGGGTCAGATAGCATCTTCCCCTGTCTTCCCATCATTTGGCTTCCCCAAAGATTGGTCTTGGTTAAATTTGAGTGCCTGTGGAATTGATTGTGATTCTGCTGTCAGTCATCTCAAGACATTGTAATTCGTTCTGATAAGGCTTGTTCCCTTACCCATTCTGATTCTCAGGATTTCCTAAATTGAGTTTGGCCAGAGTAAATCCGTGGGAGAGGGCCCCAGAGGTCTCTAGTAACTAGGAACTCATTGCTTATCCTGAATATTTACTCTAGCCCCTCGTTCTTGGGCCCGCTGCCTCACAGACATGCGCTGGCTACGAAACCAAGTTATTGCACCCTTGACAGAGGAACTGGTGTTCCGAGCTTGCATGCTGCCCATGCTGGCGCCATGCACAGGTCTGGGCCCTGCTGTGTTCACCTGCCCACTCTTTTTTGGAGTCGGTGAGTCTAACCCGTCCAGCAATGGTGTTCCCAGCATGAGGGCTAAAAATGGGGCGTTGGGTGAGGGGGGAGCTACGTAGAAAGCTAGAGGAATATGATGTGGTTTTCACCTTCCTCCCAGCCCATTTTCACCACATTATTGAGCAGCTGCGTTTCCGCCAAAGCAGTGTGGGAAGTATCTTCTTGTCTGCAGGTGAGGCCTGGAGAGCTGCCCAGGGACAGTCAAGGGTTGGGTGTTTTGATATCCCTCATAGACACTCTACAGAAAGGGTTGGAGACAGAGCTTTAAGTATTGGATGGGGCCCACTGATTATGGAAGGTGGGGTACAGAGAACAGCCACAGATAATGGGCAGGCAGCCACTGCCAAGGGGAAAGGGTGGTCTCTGGCTGTGGAATGTGCAGTCCTGGGGTAGGGTGGACATGCAGGTGTGATCACTCAGCCTCCATCTCCAGCGTTCCAGTTCTCCTACACCGCCGTCTTCGGTGCTTACACGGCTTTCCTCTTCATCCGCACAGGTTGGTCCTCGGCCTTTCATGGGTCTCCAGGGGCCCATAGGTGTGGGTGGGAGAAAGGGGATACTGTGGATGTAACTGTCTCTTCTACCACAGTCCTGGAGACAGGCTAAGCCAGGCCTTGGCTTTTTAAGATCTGAGGTGGAAGCAGAGGTTATAACATGGGGCAGATCAGTGTGGGGGGTAAGGGGGTTCATTGAATTCCTGTTCAGAAGACAAGGGTCACTAACTCTAGAAGGGCCAGTGGTGGTCAGGCTTCCTCACATGTTGCACCAAATCCTCTCTCCAGGACACCTGATAGGGCCGGTTCTCTGCCACTCGTTCTGCAACTACATGGGCTTCCCTGCTGTGTGTGCAGCCCTGGAGCATCCACAGAAGTGGCCACTGCTGGCAGGCTATGCCCTTGGTGTGGGACTCTTCCTGCTTCTGCTTCAACCCCTGACAGACCCCAAGCTCTATGGCAGCCTTCCTCTTTGTATGCTTTTGGAACGAACAGGGGCCTCAGAGACCCTACTGTGCTCCTGACCATCACTCTTGTGTGTACTCCAGTGAACTCTGACGGGCTCTCCAGCCCCCCCTTATCAAGGAATACTACAAGGGAGGGGCTGGCTGGGGTCCCCGAGATCTCAGGAATTTTTGTAGGGGATTAAAGCCAGAGCTAGTTGAATCCCAGGGACCAAGAGAAAGGAGCAGATATCCAAAGGGTGCAGCCCCTCTCCAAGGGGGGGACGAGCAGCAACTGGAAGTGAGGGGACAAGGGCAAATCCTAGGAGCTGTGCACTCCCTCTTTGGACTGATGCTTCTCTAGCTCCTTTGTGTCCCCCCTTCTCCCATGAAAAGCTGCTCCGGGGGGTGGGGGGTTATTTATGAAACCCCACCTCCCAACTTCCCAGGGTTTTCTCATTGTCTTTTTGCATCAAGACTTTGTATTGGGACATTAAAGAGATTTAACTTGGGTAACATGGTCTTGGAACTTTGGGGCTTTGTGTACTTGGACCTTGGTAAGGGCCCAAGGCTACACTTGGCACTATGTATACTGTCCTGGCTACCTGGGCAGGTAAGCCTGGCAAGCAGGTCCCAACAGTGGAGGATAGGAAGGAGCCCTCAGTTGCTAACTTTCCTAAGCCCTGGCGGTTAAGTTAGCAGGGGCCAGGTGGAAACCCATCTTATTGTGAGGCCTGCACCTCGGCCACCAAGGTCAAGGAATACCCATAGCTTTGGCCCCAGCAGTGGAGCTTCCAGCCTGTGTCCTGTGAGCTGGTGGAGGGTAGCCCTAGAGCTTCGTTCTACACAAGGATGTGGGTCCAGGGCCCAAGAGGAAGCTTCTCTCTCAGGAGTAGAGGCTTCTGGTTCTATATGGACTGCTACCCTTCTGCCTCACCCAGTCTCTGGAGGAACCCCGGACTCTATTGAGCACCTCCACTCTTCTTACCTGCTCACCACACTTCTAGAATGGTTTTCCTTTGCCTTTTTAAAAATTTGTAAATATCCTTTTAAGTCCCCTACATTTGTTCTGAAACCTACTCCCTGAAGCTGGTGACTAAGAAAATGGACATGTGGTCATTTACTAGTGACCCCAAGGTTGGTTATGACGTAGCCACACTCATGAAGTTATAACAGGAAGTATCACATCATACACCTGCCTCCCTCGGGAGCGCTTGTCTCCTCTAGCCTGTGTAGAAGCTGGTGGTTGTGAGGTGAGGGGGTTGGTAGGCTGTAACAAGTATCCTGAGGACACCAGGCAGGCAGGCAGGCTTGTGGGGTCTACTTTAGCGAGGTCTAGGAAATTTAAAGAAAAAAAGCAGGTTTGACCTAGATCCCATGGGAGTTTGAGAGAAATAACCCACACTGCCCCCGGGCTGGGACAGCACTAGGGTGGGTAGACTGTTCATGACCTAGTGTGGAGGGCAAGGGAAGCCCAGTTTTATTAAGCAAATTTCCCAGGACCTGTGAATTAGGTCTTCCCTCTACCCCCAGAGGTAGAACCCCTAAACCACCTCCCCAGGTACAAGGCCACCTACTGTACACCTGTAGTCTCCCACGAGGAGCAGACCCTTATTTGGCAAGAGATGAATATGTGAGCAACTGCCTGCCAGTAAGAAAAGGACATAGCTGAAGGGAATGGGCGGGCCTTTGCAGGTAGTGCATGTGCTGTCCAATGGGACAGGATCTCAAAGGCCTGGCTTTCCAACTCTCAGGTACTGGCTGGCCTGGGCCTGCCCTGGCTGCACAGCTTCTGTTGAGAGGCTTGGGGTAGGGTTGGCCAGGCTGCTGGTCTGGAGTAAGATCACTCAATCTCTAGGATGAGGTCATCGCCTTCCAGAGTCATGTCCTTGGTCACGTGAACCTTTCGGATAGTGCCCTCCATGGGCGAAGTCACCACAGTCTCCATCTTCATGGCGCTGAGCACACACAGGGGCTGGCCCTTGACCACCTTGGCTCCTGCTGTCACCTTGATGTCTATGACCTTCCCAGGCATTGGAGCCCCAATTTGGCCTTTCACATCCTTCAAAGCCTTGGGATGGAAGTGCATCTCCTGTAGACAGGACAGAAGTGACATAAGACAGCAGGTCAGGCCCATCCTTACCATCTGACTGGCTCTGGTGGCACTGTACCTTCATGGCCTGGGTGTCTTTAACCAGAATGGATCGAAGCTGCCCATTGAGTTCAAAGAACACCTGCCTCTGGCCAGCACGGTTCAGGTCGCTTACAGCCAGGGCTTTGATGTGCAGGGTCTTGCCCCGTTCCAGCTCAACCTGCAGAGAAGACAGGAGACAGCTGAGGAGGAAGTCATGACTGCAGGCCCTGGATCCCATTTCTCACGTGTGAAGAAAAAACCAGCCTCTGGTCACACGGGACCGTTTCTGCTCTACAGCTCAACAAGGCTGTGAATTTCATTTGGGAGCTGTATGGCAGGGCTACTGTAGGCCTCAGGGCTGAATGTAGACAAACACAAGAACTACAGACCTCAAACTCCTCTGCAATTTTGGGTCCTTGAAGGAAGAGACGAGTATTAAGGCTATCCAGGGGGCCAAAGGTAGCCGTGAAGTCTTTGAATTGAGCAAAGACATCAGGGTACATGGCTGCAGAGAGAACATCCTCTGGGGTCACCTCCTCCCCATGCCTATCAATCAGGTCCTTCTCCAGCTCCTTCAGGTTCAGGGGAGGGAGGGAGGCTCCAGGCCGCCCTTCTATTCTTGGCAGGTCCTTTAGCACCTGAGGGACAAGCAGAGGGTCAGGCCAGGTTCTTGTACTCAGTCCCTGTCTCATCATGATGTACCTTCCCTACCTTAGAGCGAAAGGGCTCAGGGAAACCCCCATGGGGAATGCCAATGTAGCCCTGCAGGAACTCCACCACAGAGCGGGGGAAGGACAGCTCTTCTGCCTGAGCTTCTGCCTCTGTCCGACTCAACCCATTCTGCACCATAAACTGGGCCAGGTCCCCCACAATCTTGGAGGATGGTGTCACCTGAAGAGAAAATATCTCTGGTAATAAGGATGCTAGTCCTAGAGGCAGGATTGTAGTGTGCAGGGCCATTAGATAAGGGACCTTGCTCACCTTGATGAGGTCCCCCAGCATCTGGTTAGCCTCCACATAGGCCTTCTTGACCTCCTTGAACTTGGAGCCAAGTCCCATGCTGTGGGCCTGAAAGTGTAGGTTGGTGTACTGGCCCCCTGGGATCTCGTTCTCATACACATCTGAGTTGCCAGACTTCATGGTAGCCGTGCAATCAAAGGCTGCGTACAGTCCCCGAGCCCCTTCCCAGTACTCACTGTAGTCAAACACACGCTCCAGGGGTACCTCTGTGGAAAAGCTAGAGTCAGGAGAGCTTGGCAATGTGCCAATACTCCCAGAGGTGCTTTCCAGAACTCAGTGTTAGCCCAGATCCAATCTCAAATTTGGGTGGGAGGAGGAGGTGGCCAGGCCAGAGTGAGGCATCTGAATCCCAGGCTCTGCTGGGGTTTTTTTGACTTTGAAAGGGCATGGCCATGGGTTGTTACTCTATCCTACCTGTGTCCAGAGGAGTCCCTTTGGTACAGGCCACCAGGGCCCCCATGCTGGGCTGTGAGGTCATCCCAGACATGGAGTCTACTGCCACATCAACAACATCAGCCCCAGCTTGTGCACAGGCCAACATGGTTGCCACACCTGCCCCTGATGTGTCATGGGTATGGATGTGCAGTGGGAGGTCGGGGAACCGGTCCCGGAGGGAGCTGACCAGCATGGTGCAGGCTGCAGGCTTCAGCAGGCCCGCCATGTCCTAAAAGAGTGAAGAGGAGAAGGAATTATGGTAAGGAGGGACCTGATGTGTTCTTGTACTGCAGGCCATAGTGGGTATCATGGGAGGGTGAGAGGAACAGATGGGCAAAAGGCCCTGGCACCTTAATGCACAGGATATGAGTGCCAGCTCGCACCAGTTCTTCAGCTAAGCCCATGTAGTATTCCAGTGAGTATTTAGTGCGACTGGGATCAGCCACGTCACCCGTGTATGAGATGGCAGCCTCCACCACACCCCCAGCACTGCCTGCTGCTTCCATGCCCAGCAGCATGTTTGGCAAGTAGTTGAGGGAGTCAAAGATTCGGAAGACGTCCATCCCATTCTCTTTGGCCACCTCACAGAACCTGGCAGGAGAGAAAATAGGTGAATTCTTCCCAACTCCCTGTACTTCCTTCTCTCTAGGTCCTGGCCTCTAGGGAATGAAGTCTGGCCTGGCAGGGGAGTGGGTTTTCAAACTGAACAAGGCCTTTTCCAGGGCAGCCTGGGCCATCTGACTGGCACTGGCTGAGCCCTCTAGCCTGACTGAGCCTGGAGGATTGGTAAGATTCTTAGCAAGGAATGGTAGCTGAGGAGATCCCTCAGGCCCACCCAGTTCCAACCCCAGCTCCGTGCTGCGATTCATGGGACAAGTCATCTCCCTCAGTGTTTGCTGCCATATAGATCCAGAAGCCCTAACTGTTCTGCCTTTGAAATTCTGTTTGGCCCCAAAGGATATAGTCAAAGACTCTGTGAAGCCCACTGCTTGTGTGGTCCCAGCAGACCCAGGCTTACTTGAAGACCACGTTGTCAGGGTAGTTGGTGTAACCCACAGCATTGGCCCCCCTCAGTAGCATCTGGAACGGGATGTTGGGGATAAGCTCCCTGAGCTCCTGGAGCCGCCGCCAGGGGCACTCGTACAGGAAGCGCATGGCAACATCAAATGTGGCTCCGCCCCAGTTCTCCATACTGAAGAGCTTGTTGAAGTTGTGGGCAACATAGGGTGCAATCTTTTTGAGATCATGTGTGCGCACTCTAGTGGCCAGTAGTGACTGGTGGGCATCCCGGAAGGTTGTGTCCATCAGCAGCAGCCCCTGGTGATTCCGCACAGCACGAGCAAAGCCCTCTGGCCCCTCTCGTAGAAGGATGTCTCTGAAACCAGCTGGGGGTGGGCCTAGGGTAGACAAGAACATCAATGCCTATCCTTCAGGTAGCAACCTCCCACGATCCCTCTGAGTTGTTAAAAATGGATCTCAACCTACCTATGGGCACCACAGGAACAGCAGGGTCCACAGGGCTGGGACTGACCTTGACAGGGATTGGTGTGGTAGGGCCATTCACCATGACATGCCCTGGAGAGAAAGTGGGCACTGGTCAAGACAGGCTGGTCAGAGGAAGAGTCAAGGGCGGCAGTCTGAGTAGGTAGGTTCTGGGACTTTCTCTAGGACACCTGGGCCTCTTGGGTCTAGGCAGTGGAAACCTACTAAGGGACATGTGGACAGAAGGAAGGGTATCGGACTTTAACAAGGGCAGGGGTACAGGGTGGGAGACAAGAAAAGTCAGGAGGGAAGAGGGGCAGTGCAGGCAGACCGAGGTAATGTAGCAGCTTCTGGGCCCGGTTCTGTGCAGGCCGCAGCTGGAAGAGCTCAGGGTTCTCATCGATGAACTGGGTGTCCACAGTGCCCGCTAGGAACTGCTGGTTGTTGAGCACATTCTGCAGGAAGGGGATGTTGGTCTGCAAGATAGAGGCAGAGGGGTCATTATGCAGCTCGAGGGAGAGAACAGAGACTACAGGTGCTCCTCTGGAGCACTGAGGCTTTCCCCATCTCACCAGAGCCCTGGCAATCCCTGAAGTTGCCAGGGGCTAGATATCTAGCACACCCTCCATCTTTGCTCACCCCAGAACATATGCCAATGCCATCCCCTCTTGATTGAGTCCACACACTAAGATCTAACACCTCCCATAGCCTAGAACCTAGCTCCTGTAACAGCATGCAGGCCACCCTTTAACCCCCGCCAGCTATGCTTCTTGAACCCATTTTCATGAGACCACCTCCTGCTAATTGCAAAGGCATCTTCCCATCTTCCTGCTAACAGCTCCCATCTAGACACTCTTCCCTGACCTCATTTCCTTCCTCTTCTACCCTTCCACTTCTCACATGATACTGTCCTTAGAATGTCCCGATCTGGCCCTGCTGCTCCTGTGACAGTCTCTGTCTCCAGTACATCTGCACTTCCCACAGAGCTCGTCAAGCCTTGCATCCTGTGCTCCCAGCCTATCTGGTAGATGGATGCCTTGCCCTCTACCCTGCCTACCCATCTTTTCCTGTGTGACTGGGCATGCTGGACCCCTGTCCCATGACAAATCCTGGACTCTTAATCTCTTATGCTCCATCCACACATTTCCCCCGAGCTGCCTCAACATAGTCAACCTTGCCCAACAGATTGGACAAGAGTGGTGCCTTGCCCACCAGCTTCTGACAGGGAGTCATTAATGATTACAAAGAAGGGCCCAGCTATCGGTGCCTTGCAGCCTTGCATCTGCTTGTCTCCTGGAAACTTGCCCATGTACCCCCCCCCAAAAAAAAGGGGACCAAAGCATGACGCTTAACTGTTAAACCATCTGAAGAACCCAGGGCTGCATAAGGGTGAGAAGGATCTTCAAAGCCCCCAACCAGCACGTAGATTTCTTCCCTTTGCTACTACTGGACCTACCATTATCGCCTCTACTGGAAAGCTCCATAGTGGCAGGAACAGGGCCGGGAAACACCTGGCTCCCACAACAGGGTAACACATTGCAGATACTAGAACATGTGTATATTTGGAATGAATGGAAACTCTTTAAGGGAAGAAAAAGAAGTATCTGGCACCACCTCATACCACAGATGACCAGACTAAAGATCCAGATTATTTTTGCAACAGCTAGGATGTCCCAGCAACAAGCCAAGCATTGGCTTCCAGCTGCAAGAACTTAAGCCTCTCGAGCTGCAGGGTTTCCTTAGGTGTGAATAGTACAGGCAATTAACAGCCATAGGTCTCCATGAGAAAACAGTTCCTGTAGCTAAGTAACTTGTTCAAGGCTGTGCAGCTGTACCAGGCAGGACTAGAATCCAATCTCTTTCTCCCCCAGTTCCTGACACCCACGCACTCCTTAGATTCAGGTATAGAGGGAGGGGAATAGGAAGAATGGGTCCAGGTAGCCTGGGATGAGAAGATACCCCGCAGAAGGTGGTAACTTCCCATCCCAACTAAGTGAACCACTCCTGGGAGACAAACAAGATACCCAACTTGGTTCTGAGTCCACCTCACATTTTAGACTGTTCGGACCACACTCCCTAGGAGGAGGCCCCTCTATAAGAGGGGAGGCGGAGCTATGACAAGGAGAGGACCACTGACGCACAGCTTCAAACAGCGTGCCACAGCCAGCCTGCTGGGAAACCGCGCAGCACAGACCAATCCAGCCGGAGGCGGAGGCCGGTTGGTTGGGGAGCGCCAGGCAGGGCGGGAGGGAGACGGAGCAGAAGAGGGAGGGGCGCGGTGGGGCGGGGCACGACGCCAGTCCCGTGGCCAAGCCTTCAGGCCCCACCCGCAGAAGCCCTGTTGGGGGCGCCACCCCAACCCTCCCACCCCCAGGGCCAGGGCCTGTGGGGGATTCTTCACGTGACGCGGTGATGCAGAACGGTTGTGACCTTCAGTGTGTGTCTGCGAACGCGGGGGTCCCAGTAACAGTGCTCGTTTGCACCCGGCCCTGCCCGTGGGTGCGGGGACGTGTGGGTGTGTGGGCATATGTGGGCGTGTTGGGGAGGGTGCCCAGAGACATGTGACAAAGACCAGTCTCTGGGAGATGGTAAAGGGGCCTAGAGCTGGTGCTTTGTCTGGTTGTCTGCAGAGCCGCGGCGCCCGCCTGAGCAGTTGCAGGATGCTTGGGCGCCAGGGTGGCCGAGGGCGCGCGCGCCCGTGCCAGGGTGAGTGCGCTGCGGCAGCACCGTGGGGCAGCGCGGAGGGCTTGGCTGGGCCTCGGGCGTGACTGGGCGCCACCCGTGGGCGCTGCAGTGGCCGCGTGTCCCCGTGACCTCCGGAGCCCGGCTGGGGCCCGGGTGGATCCCTGTGCCCCTCCTGGTCCACTCTCCACGTGCGTGTTCGCGGTGCGCGTGTCCGCCAGCGCGCACCCGCCTGCCCGTCGCCGCCGCCGCCGCCGCCACCGCGAACGGCGCGGAGAAAAGGTGCCGGGAGCCAAGAGAGCCGGGGCCGAGGGCCCGAGCGCCATGGGCCGGAGGGCGCAGGGCTGGCGGGCCGGGCCTCGCCCCCGCGAGAGAGCGGCCTGGAGTCGGCAGGGTCCGGCTGGGTCCGCGGGGAGGCCAGCCCGTGCCCCCTGAGCGACGGACACCAGGTGAGCCCCCCCTCCCCCGCCCCGACAGGGCTCAGAGGGAGGCCCGCCCGGGGAGGAGCCACAGTCCACGCCAGGGATTTGGGGGACGCCATCCTCAGCCACGGAGGGGAAGATGCGGAGGGGGGAGGGGGCTGGCCATTCCAGAGGATGCCAGAAGGAAGTTCCCGGACCCTCCCTGCTCTTGGCCCTCCTCCACTTCCTGCCTCATGCCTCACCTTGTTCCTAGTACCTGGACTGCCTTCAACTGCTTGGGAAATGTGACCTTTATTGTGGGGGGTGGGGTGGGGTCTTAGTCTGCAGCCCCAGCCATCTTTTCTCCCTGGGGTCCTCCGTGAGCCTCTTATCCAAACCGTCCCCAGTTCAGACTCTGGAAACTGGTTCCTGGGACTGTGCCCTGGGCACAAGTGGGCACTTGCCCTAGCCCCACCTGTGCCTGGGGCTGCGGCCCTTTCCCACAGGGCACTCACCATGGCCCCGCCGCTCCTATTGCTGCTGCTGGCCAGTGGAGCCGCTGCCTGCCCACTACCCTGTGTGTGCCAGAACCTGTCGGAGTCGCTCAGCACCCTTTGTGCCCACCGAGGCCTGCTGTTTGTGCCACCCAACGTGGACAGGCGCACAGTTGAACTGCGCCTGGCTGACAACTTCATCCAGGCCCTGGGACCACCTGACTTCCGCAACATGACAGGGCTGGTGGACTTAACATTGTCTCGAAATGCCATCACCCGCATTGGGGCTCGCTCCTTTGGGGACCTGGAAAGCCTGCGCTCCTTGCATCTGGATGGCAACAGGCTGGTGGAGCTGGGCAGCAGCAGCCTACGTGGGCCTGTCAACCTCCAGCATCTCATTCTTAGTGGCAATCAACTGGGCCGAATCGCTCCAGGGGCCTTCGATGACTTCCTTGACAGTCTCGAGGACCTGGATGTGTCCTACAACAATCTCCGGCAGGTCCCCTGGGCTGGCATAGGCTCCATGCCTGCCCTGCATACCCTTAACCTGGATCATAACCTCATCGATGCACTGCCCCCAGGTGTCTTTGCCCAGCTTAGCCAGCTCTCCCGCCTTGACCTCACCTCTAACCGCCTGGCCACCCTGGCACCCGATCCACTCTTCTCCCGAGGTCGGGATGCTGAGGCCTCACCTTCCCCCCTGGTACTGAGTTTCAGCGGGAACCCACTGCACTGCAACTGTGAGCTGCTGTGGCTGCGGAGGCTGGCGCGGCCTGATGACCTGGAAACCTGCGCTTCTCCACCAACCCTGGCAGGCCGCTACTTCTGGGCAGTGCCTGAGGGAGAATTCTCCTGTGAGCCTCCGCTGATTGCCCGACACACACAGCGCCTATGGGTGCTAGAGGGCCAGCGGGCCACTCTACGGTGTAGGGCCCTTGGTGACCCTGTACCTACCATGCACTGGGTTGGCCCTGATGACAGGCTGGTTGGCAACTCTTCTCGAGCCTGGGCTTTCCCCAATGGGACCCTAGAGATTGGAGTGACAGGTGCTGGAGATGCAGGAGCCTATACCTGCATTGCCACCAACCCTGCTGGTGAGGCCACAGCCCGAGTGGAGCTCCGGGTACTGGCCTTGCCCCATGGTGGGAACACCAGTGCTGAGGGGGGCCGTCCTGGGCCCTCGGACATTGCTGCTTCTGCTAGAACTGCCGCCGAAGGCGAGGGAACTTTAGAATCTGAACCAGCCGTGCAAGTGACAGAGGTGACTGCCACCTCTGGCCTGGTGAGCTGGGGCCCAGGGCGGCCAGCTGACCCCGTGTGGATGTTCCAAATCCAGTATAACAGCAGCGAGGATGAGACCCTCATCTACCGGTGAGGATGGGCCTTGCACACGCCCTTCAGCCTGCTTTGTTCACTGCGCCTCCCTTCCTGCTGACCCTATATCCCCAAGTTCTGCCTGTTCCCCCACCAGGCCTGTGCCTGCTCCTCTACTTCTAAACTCTTGGAGCATGGCTGGGGCAGAGGACTGTGTGGCTGCTTTTATAAGGGGTCTCAGGTGAAGCTGGATGTGCCAGCCTTCCTGACCATCAGTGATAGCAGCTTGGGTGTCTGCTAAAGCACCTGACCCCCACCCCCAGGTATTTTTGCCTCTGCTTGGTTCCATTCCCCACCCCCACCCCCTATTACCTGTGGCCTGTGTCAGTTCACTCACCCATCTCTGCCCTGGCACTATTTTGCGTATGGATGCCTGTCATTGTTTCTGCTTTCCTGAGGGAGCACAGGCCTGTGTGTGTTGACAGGGCCTTACAGGCCTGAGGGGCTGTCCAGGGCAAACCTGAAAGATTCGGGAATGGGGGCTGTACCCCACCCTGGGGCTCTGACCACCTGCCCTTGCCTGCAGGATTGTACCAGCCTCCAGCCACCACTTCCTGCTGAAGCACCTGGTTCCTGGTGCTGACTACGACCTCTGCCTGCTGGCCCTGTCACCTGCTGCTGGGCCCTCCGACCTCACAGCCACTAGACTGCTGGGCTGTGCCCACTTCTCTACACTACCAGCCACCCCCCTGTGCCATGCCCTACAGGCCCATGTGCTGGGCGGGACCCTGACTGTGGCAGTGGGGGGCGTCCTAGTGGCTGCCTTACTGGTCTTCACTGTGGCCTTGCTGGTTCGGGGCCGGGGAGCTGGGAATGGCCGCCTCCCACTCAAACTCAGCCATGTCCAATCCCAGACCAATGGTGGCACCAGCCCCATGCCCAAGAGCCACCCACCACGGAGCCCTCCACCCCGTCCCCAGCGCAGCTGCTCCCTGGACCTCGGAGACACCGGGGGATGCTACGGGTATGCCAGGCGCCTGGGAGGAGCGTGGGCCCGGCGGAGCCACTCTGTACATGGGGGGCTGCTAGGAGCTGGGTGTCGGGGTGTGGGGGGCAGTGCAGAGCGGCTGGAGGAGAGTGTGGTGTGACAGAAAGGGCAGCCTCTCTTGTGCCCTGAGGAAGGAGCAGTGCCACTGTTGGGCCCAGGTGGCAGCACCCAGCTTGGGTGGGCAGCACGGCCCTGGGTCCCACTCTGCTTTTTATCCTCAGTACCTCAGGCCCCCACGTACTTGGTGGGACAGCAAACCCTTTCCTTGGTTTTGGCCTCCAGACTAAAGGGACAGGTCCCACCAACAGGTGCTCAGAGCCACCAAGGCAGGGGCTGCAGCCACCAAGAGGGAGTCTTGTTTCTATTTATAATAAAATTGTTGAAGACACTTCAATGTTGGTCTCTGGTCTCATCCTGCTTGGTCCTTGGGAGGGAGGAAGGGAGGCTGCTAGGGGTACACAGATGAGCATAGACATCAAGGCTAAAGCTGCCAGCCCAGCAGAGATGGTTCTCATGGCCCAAGACTCCCAGTAGTCTATGGTAAGCCTAGGTAAGCAGTCAAGGGCTGGGGTCGTGTCTGCTGGCCCTGCCAGAAGGCAGGCATCAATCTAGGACCCTCTGGAAGGTCCTGTGCCTCCCTGGGCCTGAGTAAGATGGCTGTTCTAAGATTGCGTAGCTCTGTAATGAGCTTTCTGGGAAAGCTGATGAGGTGAATGAACAGCCTCTTCTTTGCTCTGATGCCTGGCTGGGCCCACAGCCTCTTAAGAATGCACTGAGCACACCTGTGGACCCCAGTGCCCAGATGAGTCCTGCATGGCCCCAGGTGCTTACTGAAAGGGCAGTAGATGCTGGCAGCCAAGTAGCTTGAGCAGCATTCTGTGCCCAAACTGCAGCCCAGCTCACACACCCAACCTCCTGGCACCACAACCAACCTGTGCTGCCTAGAGAAATGCTTGAGGAACGTGAGCAATAGTTGGCAGACACAGGAAAGCATGTGCACAGGAAGGGGACAGACACAGGCCCCAAATCCTGTTGCTGTTTCGGTAGTCATGAATCCTGCTGTCCCTGTTCTCATGACTGGAAGAGGAGGCTGGGACCTTGAATTCACTGTGATCTAGGGCAGGTGTGTAAGGTTGTATGGCTCAGGGTACCTGGCACTAAGGGTGGAAAAGTAATCAGAGTATTGGCACAGCCTCAAACCAGGGGACAGCCCACCGTATACCCCACAACCCCTCCCATCCCTGGTCAGCCAAAGGAAAGCCAGGTCTCAGAGCATAAGGCAGTGAATTGAGGATGTGGGGAGCTGATTTTACAGCATTCCTCTGCCTCCAAGGAATCCCAACAGAGCCCATGAGCGCCAAATAGTAGAAGGAGACCCTAGCATCTAGGAACCCACTGTCTTTCCCAAGATGGGTTGTGGGAGACAGGCTTCTCTGTTCTACCCCACAGGACAGGCTCAAAACCTTCTTCCCACAAGGTTTTCCAAAAAGTCTTTGAGCCCACTATGGTCACTGACAGAACCTGTGAACAGAGAGGAAAATGACTGTGGCCACTGTGGGAACAGCACTTGCACAGTGGGGCCATGAGCCACTAAGCTTTTACAAGAATAAAGGACTGTAAGAGGTCACAAAGAATAGGAAGAGGTCAGCACCCAACACTGCCCACATAGCCAGAGCACCCCATGGGCGCCTCTGGAAGAGGAGGGGAGAACTCAACAGGGGCTGTGGACCTAAGTGTGGACCTAAGTGTGCCCCATAGGATGCATGGGCAGGTGTTGGCTTCAAGGACAGTCCAGCATTTCTTGGCTGTGAATTGTCTGGAGCTGCAGAAACTAGTCCCAAAAGTAGTACAACAAGGAAGCAATAGGCACCTGAGGCTCTTGTTGCCTTAGAGAGGCCCAATCACTGTGGCCAGAGCCCTGACCCTCATCAGATGTTTTTTGGCTACTCTGAAGCACCTGCCACTCTAGATGCCAGGAAGCCAGGAGAGCTGTGAGCTGGCAGAGGGTCTGAGCTTATTTGTCAAGGCTAGAGCTCTCACCCAGGGATCCATACTTAGACAGAGACCCAGCAGGGCCCTGGCACCAGCAGCCTGAGTCCAACCAGGAGAGATTACTGTGCCACTGAGACCAAGAGCCACCTCAATAAAAGTAAAGCAAGAACAAGGCAGACACCACATCTGCTCTTCGTAACACTTAACCAAAAGGGCCCACTGTGGGCCAAGGCAGGGGGAAGGCGCAACCTCTCACCTTTACACCTCGGACACGGAACTCAGCCAGGGCTCTGCTCATCTTGGTGGCAGCTGTGGGGTGGTCTTTGCCGTGGGCAATGACTTTGACGAGCAAAGAGTCATAATGGGGCGATATGACAGCCCCCTGGAATGCAGAGGCGTTGTCCAGGCGGATGCCCATGCCCTCACCACTCCGGAAAACCTGTTGCCAGAAGGAAGTGCAAGTCAGCAGCTGGGATGGAAACCAGCCCCCAGACGGCTGAGCTCAAGGACACCCAGACAGCCCATCACTGACCAGTCAAGTTTCTTTCTACTTCTGCCAACAGACCCAGGCTCCAACCCTTCTGAGTCCTATGCATTCACTCTTGTACTGCAGCAAGGTGGGGACAGGGGAGGAAATGCCCTGCCAGGCTCCCAGATCATGCTCAGCCCAGTTAGCAGCCTAGGGGGAAGGACCAGAGCCAAGACCTTTCACCACCTGCCTGACCCCCTCTCCCCTTGCAGGCCACCATCATCCCAGGAGCAGTATGCACAGCAGCTCACTGGAGAAGAGCAGCTAAAGCAGACAAGTCCCTGCCCAGACGGTGCTGGGTCAGACACAGAAGTACACAGGCCACAGGACACGAGCAAGGAGAGGAGATGGGCAGGCTACCCCGGAAGGATTCAGCTGCTCAGTTTTCCTTTTGTTTTTTTATAGTCCAGACCAGCCTTCCAATGTAGCCTAGGCTGACTTTGAACTCATAATGACCCTCCTGCTTCAACCAGAGTGCTGAAATTGCACCAGCACACCCCGCTTGGGTGTTTTGTTTGTTGGGTTTTTGGCTTTTGGTGGTGGTGGTGGTGGTGGTGGTTAACTTAGAGTGAAGGGGAGGCTTCAGATCTACTCACGTCCCTTCTTCCTGAAGGGGAGGGTGGGGGGAAAAGCAGAGGGGGAGGAAGAAGACATGGAGATGAAGCATTCACAATAAAGGAAATGCATCCAGCTCATCCAGGGAACACAAGAGGCAAACAGAAGGGGAAGTAGCAGATGCCGGTGGTGGTTGAGTGTCTGGGGCTGCCTATATTTGCATACACAGGTGAGTGCTCATGACAGGTATGGGGCAGGTAGGGGATCTGAAGTTCACAGAGAACGTGAGGGAGAGGAGGAGGCCAGAGGGAGTGGACGGGGACACCCTCAGCATCTACCCTTCTGCTTAAGGGCACAAGCTGTATTCAGTAAAGAGCTTCATGCAATATTTAAGGATGGACACTCAACTGTGTGCAGGAACTACCAGCTAAAAATACCCTGTGGTGACCGTCTCGAAAGCCAGCCCCTGGCTGTGAAGGTGGAGGTGGAGAGGAACAGAGGCTCAGCAGCTGGCAACTGAACCCTGGTGTCAGCTGCCCCTCCCAGCCAGAAAAGCCAGGGCTATAGGGCAGCACCAACCCAACACTGCCCCACCTAGAGACTCAGAAATGAACGTAGGTGATCAGCTATGGTGACCCTTGGGCCCTCAAGGTTATCAGACCTGACCTACCACCCCAACCAGGCCCCATACTTAACCATACCACTTTTGGACATTTTTGCAATTCTGGTGTCTGGTTCACGCTCAGATTTGCCATCCTTGTATCCTGGACACCAGTGCCAACCCTGACTGCTTCTAACATCCTGCATCCTCTGACCAGTAGACAATGCTACTGACATGAAAAGTGAGTGAACAGGCTGGAGCCACAGCCAGGGAATGGAAGGGACAGAGGCAGCTGAGCCCAAAGGCTCTAATACTGAGGTAAACTGATTCCTAGTCCCTCAGTGCTCCCACTGAAGCAAAGAGCTCCTTTGCTTACTCCCAAGGGCCTTGTGCTTCACTCACTCTGCCACAGAGACCCCAACCCTCTGTTCCCCCACAAGGTCCTGCCTTGTCAGCTACCCCTCACCTCTGACAGAAGGGAAGAGATCAGCCACTCTGGGTTTGTCACAATGAGGCTTTGGGTTCCTAGGGCATCAGGACCAAAGCATTACATTTGGGGACCCACAACTATCCCCTAAACTGGTCTGTCCCCATTCCCAGGTGATCTGCTGACTTTCTGCTAGGTTTCTGTGGAATGTTCTTCCCTTACTCTAGGACAGAACTGGGTTCCCATGTATTCTAAGCCAGTTGCAACTGGGCTTCTCGGTGATAACCTGGGTACCATAAAGAGGCAGCAAAAAATCTCAGCCCAGGATGAAGCTAGTGTCACACTTTTGAAATGTCACCTACCTCAATGCGGCCAGTGTCTGGCTGGAAGCTGCGTGCAGGGTCCTCAGTGGTGACCCGACACTGAATGGCACAACCATTGATGCGGATGTTCTCCTGCAGCAGGCCCAAGTCAGGCAGGCTCCGGCCTTCGGACACATGGATCTGAGCATGGACCAGGTCCACACTGCAAATGAGGAGGACACCAGGAAAGGAGGAGAATGAGGTGAGGCATGGAAGCTGGGGTCTATGATTCACAGGGCCAATGCTGCTGCACCCTCTTAGCCCAAGCAGCCTGGAGTCCTCTATCTGGTGGTCCCACAGCCTGTACTGCTTTCCCCAGTGAGTCAGGAGAAAACACTCCTATAAGAAGCTTCCAGAAAAGTATCTACCTGCCCTTCACCCTCCTGATAGCCCCTCCCAACAATCTATCCTCTGTTTGTCCCGTCCTAAGGTCTGCAAACTCCTGACTCCCTGTGACACCAAGATTGGAAGTATAGGCAGAGGTTACTGTCACAGGGTTGGGACACTCACTCTTAGAGCATGGGGGCTACACTGTGTGTGCAGGTAGACTGCAAAAAAGAAATCACAAGGTTAGGTATGTCAGTATGTGTCTGTAATCTCAGTATTGATAGGTATAGGCAGGAAGATTAAGAGTCCAAGGTCACCCTTGGCTATTTAACAAGCTTGAGGCCAGTGTGGGCCCCATGAGACCCTATCTAAAATAAAACAAACAAACAGAACCAAAAACCAAACAAACGAAAACAGGGAACTGTATTAGCTGAAAGCCTGCAAGGGTAGACATGTCAGGACACTATATTCCTCAGGCACAAGCAGAGCAGAAGGCTCTCCCTGTTTGCATGGTTGTGTAAGACTAGCCTGAGCTATGGCCACTCTTAAAGATGGTGTCAAATCCATCTAAAGAGCTGTCAGCACAGGCTCTCCAGGTCTAATGTATTGTCTCTAACGCTCATGGCTAGTACTGTACTGGCAGACTGTCCTCAGTGTCACCTGTAAAAGCACAGTGGTAATAATGGTCACCATGGCACCCTCTCTATAGGTCACTGACCCTGCTTACATGATGGATCTCCATGGTAGTACTCCCCATCAGAGGAGCTGAGGGTCAGACAGGCCACAGCTAACAGAGCCTGCACATGGCTCAAGGCGTGGGAACCCTGATACCGAGCAAGCAAATCTTGGTAAAGCGGCACCAGGGCATTGACGAGGGAACATGGCTGGAGGGTCACTGTGACCCCAGCTCTGACTCTAGGGAGTCTGTGGGCTTCTGGATATGTATTAGGCAAAGACAGCCACATTGGAGGCAGCATTAGTAATCTTGAGTTTGGCCAAGGAGAAAACTGGATCAGGAATGCTCCATGGAAAGGTGGAATGGCCCAATGCCAAAGATTAATCCTTACATGGCTCAAAATATGTATCTTGAAATAATGAAAACTATGTTCACAGTTTATAAAATAAGTAGATTTCCTTTTTTAAGTCCATACCCAAAGCTTGTAGGAGAATACACTGGTACAAATCCTATAGGAAGCTGTAGCTTACATTTGGACAGATGTTTATAGACATACCCTGAACCACAAAAGCCAGACCAGTACACTGTCCAACAGAAAAGACAGCTCAATTATTACAGGTGCAGATAGTAGAACAGTCTACTGCCACTAAAAGTACTCGCGAAGAATAATGTCTGGGGAATGCCTTCAACAAATAGCAAGTTTTTTGTTGTTTTGTTCTAAGATAGGGTCTCTGGCTGTCCTGGAAATCACTATGTAGATAAGGCTAGCCAGAACTGCCTGCCTCTGCTGGGATTAAAGGTGTGAGCCACCATGCCTGACCAAATAGCAAGTTTTAAACAAGAATAAAAATTCTAGAGGCTGAGAGATGGCTCAGCAGCTATGAGTACTGGCTGTTCCTGCTGAGGACCTGGGTTTGGTTCTCAACATCTACATGGTTGCTCACAGTCTGATGTAATTCCAGTTCTGGGGGATCAGATACCCTCCTGTTCTCTGTGGGCAAACATACATATAAAAATAAGATATATAAATATTTTTAAAAATCTATCTAAGGGGCTGGAGAGAGGACTCAGCAGTAGCACTGGCTACTCTTCCAGAGGATCTGAGTTCAATTCCCAGCAAGCACATAGCACTCACAACCACCTCTACTTCCATCCTGAGGGACCTATGCTTTCTTCTGGTCTCCATGGACACTTGTATATACACAATGCACAGATATACTGTGGCAAACATTCATTCACAAAACAAAAATAAATATCAAAATTTGTTTTAAGTCTATCTAAAACATCATCAGCATCAAACTATATAGTAAAGATGAGAAAAATACGGAAAGGCTGTTCATGGGCACAGGGATGTCACAGAACTGTAGGCAAGGCTGGAGATACTGAGTCCACCATGTGGACCTGGACAGTTCTCTTAACCTCTACAGGCCTTGGATTCATCTGAAAAATGGGGTGATGGTTCCCTTCTTCATAAGTACAGCCACAAGGGCTCCATGGAGTGCCTGCAGCCCCTAGAATCCTTATTATGAGGGGTGGGTAAGCTCTGCGTTGTTTTTATTTTGTGTACATTTTTTTACAATAACCATGTAAAACCCTCATAAGAATTTTTTTTTTTTTTAAAGTGAAGTCCCTAGGTCCCCTAAAGTAAAAGCAAGCGAGCCTTGGCTGCTGCCTGCAGGAGCCGCTTTCCCACCCTGCCCTGGCCCTCTGCCCTGGGCTCACTCTGTGATCTCCTCAGTGACTGTGTGCTCCACCTGCAGGCGGGAATTGACCTCGATGAAGTAGTGCTTGCCGTGCTTGTCCACCAGGAATTCCACAGTGCCCGCATTCTCATAGCCTACCTGCAGGGGTGGCCATAAGCAGAGGTTCCCAGTCAGGGCTGTGCCACGCAAGCCTGCCCACCACACAGGTAACAGCCTGGGGCAATCCAGCCACCCACCATCAGCTGCCCTGCAGTGGCCACGACCCAGACAATACTCCACCCCTGGGAGCTACTGAGGCCAGGCTACACCCAGCAAGTCTGGGTGAAGACACCATGGAGCCGCCTTCACTGTTGCTTTCCCAGCAGCCTCCTTGGCCCATGTCCAAATCTTTTCCAGCCTCTCAGACCTGCAGTCCTGGGCTTCCCAGCCCACTTCTCACTGCAGAAAGGTTTCCGGGAAGCTTCCTCCTGTGCTACTCTGCTCTCATCCTCATTCTGGCCATTACCTCAAGTGATGTCACTTGAGGATGAGCAACGGTGACACTAACATGGCATGCAGCCCTGCTTTTATTCCGCTTCTGGTCCTTCCAGAACAACACACTCATTCCCTGGGCTCTGAGCTGGTGTGATTGGTCACAGAGCAAGGCCATAGTGAGGTTGCTGCTCTGAGGCAACCCCAGCTCCACCAGACCGCAACAGGGCCTCTGCTCACATTGTGGAACCTTGTCTTGGAACCACTCTGTCCCCACTGTCTATAACCTCTTCAGAGCCCTGGCTGCCTGCACTGAAGGCCATGGGGGCTCAAACCTGGGATAGTGTGACATACCTGGGGGTAAGAAGTCTAAGGGGGGTGGGTATAGGAGACAGCCTGCTGCCATGGCAGGAGCTTCCAGGTCAGTCAGGGGCAAGCCATTGCTTATAGACACAGCTACCACCTCTATACCCCAGGATCCACTCCACCAGCTGAGCAGAGACTGGCAAAGACAACTTGGTAAGGAAATAGATTTCGCTACAGCAGAGGTTAGAAGCCAGTGAAGGGGACATGCCTTAACTCTGCCAGAGTATGAGGACTCTCATTTTCTTTACAGTGATCAGGGTGAGCTGGTACCACAAAAAGTTAGCCTATATAGCAAGAGTAGAAAAAAATAGCAAGGACACCTTCCTCTTGACCAAGCATCTCTACTATCACTGAGCATCAAATCTACTATCACTTCTTCCAGCCTCAAGAGGAAGTCTGCTCCTTTTCCCCTCTGCAGGGCTTACCTCCTTCTCTCAACAGGCTGTCCACAGGGAGTTTCCAAACCCCCAAGCCATGAGACAATCTGGGCCAAGATAGTAAGAAAGCTTGTAAAACTGGGCTCATGTCCCTGGGAACATGTTCTCACCTGCTTGGCAAGTTTGACAGAGTCACTGGTGAGGCGTGATCGAAGTTGGGGGTCCAGGTGGGTAGCAGGGGCAATCTCTACCACCTTCTGGTGCCGCCGCTGGATGGAGCAGTCTCGCTCATACAAGTGCAGGATGTTCCCATATTGGTCCCCTGGGCATACAGGAAAATGGATTCAGCCTTTCCTAGAATCCAAGTGCCTCCTAAATACCTTCTGAGCCCTTGGGCACTGTGGCTACTTGGCCATCTGACTTCTGCTCTGTCCCAAGTGCCCTGGAAAGGCTGTCCCAAAGGTTGCTACTGTAAACCAGGGAGATCTAGGCTTCTCCTGTTTCACACAACTCCCCACTCACCTAGGATCTGCACCTCAATGTGCCTTGGTTTCTCAATGAACTTCTCCACAAACAATGCCCCATTCCCAAAGGCTGCCAAGGCCTCAGAGTAGGCCCGGGTGTAATTCTCTTCCAGCTCCTAGGAGTACAAAAAAGGCCGGGCAGACATGGGGGCAGCTCTGTACCCTCTGCCAACACATCTGTACACTTCCCAGAGACCACCACAGGGGCTGCCAGCCCCACCAAGACCTTAGCACATGTGCTGCCCTGCTTACCTCATAGCTATACACAACCCTCATGCCACGGCCCCCACCCCCATAGGCGGCCTTGAAGATAATAGGGAAGCCATAGGTGTTGGAGAACTCATGCGCCTCGTGCAGGGAACTGATGGGGGAATTAGTCCCGGGGACCACTGGAACACCTGTTGGGAGAGGGCAGGGGACCTCTGTCACAGGCTGAATCCTTACATCTTGTCACAGGCCCCTCCCTGCTAGCCCCTGGGAGGAACTGTATGTCACCTGCAGCGATGGCAATGGCCCGGGCTTCCACCTTGTCTCCCATCTTTCGGACCACCTCTGGACTTGGACCAATGAACCGGACTCCAGCATCTTGGCAAGCCTGGGCAAAGTCTGCTCGCTCTGAGAGGAATCCGTAGCCAGGGTGCACAGCATCTACACCATTCTCCTGCAAGAGGCAGGAAAAATGCCTGGGTACCTTCCTCTTTCTCCTTTTCCTTGCTGGGGTCTACCCCCATTCCCCTTGTACACATATTCTGCTGGTAGGTGGGTGTGCAGGGCACAGCACAAGATCCTGCCCAGCCTCAGGAAACCCTGGCATCTCCTAAGCCAAGCTGACTCTACCTTGGCCACCTTGATGATGTCTGGAATGTGCAGGTAGGCCTGCACAGGTGCCAGGCCACGACCAATAAGGTAGGCTTCATCAGCTTTCTGCCGATGCATCTGGCCTGTGTCCTGCTCCGAGTAGATAGCCACTGTGCGGATACCCAGCTCTGTGCAGGCACGAAACACTCGGATGGCAATCTCACCTAAGAGACAGGGTGAGCTGTTAGACTGCTGGGTCCTGAGAGAAGCACAAAGGAGACCGGTGGGGCAGGGCAAGGAGAGGAGGCCGGGCCAGGCTGGCTGGCCCAAGGTCCTGAATCCTGGAAGTACTCACCTCTGTTTGCCACCATTACTTTCTTGATAGGCTTGTACTCCAGACGCCGGACATTTGGGGAGGCAACAGGGGCTGTGGAGGACCGACGGACACCCAGGAGCCTCAGGCCCCCTCGAACTGTTTGGAACTTCAGCATCTGAGGAGGGGCAATCAGAGTCCAGGTTAGAGCAGGTTAGCACTGAGCACCCCACATCTGGAAAGAGAAAGGAGTGGAGAGGAAGAGAGAGGGGCCCTAACCCACAGAAGACTACAAAGAAGACAGCCCCATCTCCAGTTCCATTTGTGGTGGAACTGTGGAGAGCAAGCAAATCCAACCCAGTGAAGCTCAGCTCAACTTCCTCATACTCAGCAGTGTTTACACTTTAGAGCTGCAGAGCGGTCCTACGCAGGCATGGTGTGCATCTCAATGCTATGCACTCAAGCTCACTACCCTCATTCTCCACTAACATCCAATATAGACTTCGTTCATGTGTTGATCCTGTCAACCCACTCTCTCAGGAGGCAGCCTTGGCTCTCAGTTAAAACACAGCTTTTTCTAACAGAGGCCTGAACCTTCCTTCTACTGAGGGATATTAAGCAAAATATTCATCACACCCAGAGAGACATATATTTGCTTTGGGATTCCACTGACAGGAGGTCCTAAAGTGGTTAAGACTGTGGGATGGGGCTGAAGGAGAAGCAGAGAGGGGTACTGTTCTAAGCTGATGGTAGGATGGGGAGTTGTACTTAACAAGGACTAAGTTTCAGTCTGCAGTGTGAAAAGAACATTGTAGATGATGGAGGAATGGCTGTGAATGGACTTAATGCCACTGAACTGGCTGACATAAGAAATCTGCCATCGTGTACTATACAGCAATTTAATTTAATCAACTGAAGACAACTTACATACCACAAAACAGGATTCATAGCTAACTACTCACTTTATAAACTAAAGATGCAGCAGGATGTGGTGGCTCCCAACTGCAGTCCCAGCTATTCAGGAAGCTGAGGCAGGAAAATTGCTGAAGTTGAGGCTATTCTTGGCTACACAATGAGTTTCAGGACAGCTTGAATTATAGTGTGAATTCTACCCCTACTCCCTCAAAAAATAAAAAATAAAAAATCTACAGAAGTGGGGAGAAGGGAGAGATTGATGAGGTATAGAAGAAAGAGGAGTGGTCCAGAAAAGAAGGAAAAGACGAAGCAGGGCTCAAGTCTGCATTTGGCCTCTCCGCCCACACACCTTTATCTAACAGTGACTTGGTTCTCAGTAAAAAGTAGAAATGGCTGGCTCAGCCACTTGTTTTTAAACATAAAAGCAAACTCAATAAATAAAACAAACATTGCAAAAACCTTGATGTCACAGGGACAACCATCGATACAGAGAAGGAGGGAAACTATGAACAGAAAGAAAGGGTATAAAAAGTAAGTCTTACAAAGAAGAGGAGGAGGGGGGTAGCAGCAGGCCCACTCCACCCACAAGGCAGTGTGTGAGGGGCCTGACCTGTGAGGCCCAGCTGGCAGAGAGGGACAAGGAACGGTATAAGATCACTTCTGACCACACAATGATGACCAAGTGCCTCAAAGGTCATGTTTTGTAAATGTCCTGGGGAAAGATGGTTACTGCAGCTGGATATCAGAGATGATTCTTTGAAGAGGGGCGATAGGAGCTGGAACCTGAACAAGGAGAAAGAGGTGGCCACATTCAGATAGGTGAGAACAGCAATCACCGAGGCCCTGAGGGAGAACAAGCTTGGGACGATAAAGCAAGCTGGACAGGTAGGAAATGGAAGGCAAAGAGTCCTATGTGAGGCAAGGTTGAAGGCATGGCCAGACCATGGTCACTGCCTCTTTCAGGCCAAGACCTATCAGACCATCCCAGAGGTTGAGGAGAGACACAGAGCCGCTGACTTAGGGTGGGGGCCATGGCATCAGGCTTGAGTCAGGGAAGATGTAGGGTAACCACAGACAACATTCACTGTGAGGTCCACTGAGTTGAGGACTTACAGGCCAACACAGCAAGACTATGGAGAGAAAAGCAGGGTCAGGACTGAAGGAAGCTCATGGACAAGGGGAGGCCAAGGGGAAAAAACCTGGCATTATGATGATGGAGAACGTATAGGTCCTGAGTAAGAATACTGTAGAATAGAAAAGGCCCAGGCCTGTACTTTTTGGCTTGACTAGGAGGAAGAGCCAACAAAGAGCCAGCTACCTAAGAGCAAAGAGGAAGGCCAGGAACACAGTGTGCTGAGCCAGGGTGCAGGCCTTGCTAAGCTCGAGGCTTCAAAAATGTGTGTGTGTAGGAGTCGCCTTGTTGGACTCCAGGGTCCGGTTTTTCTAAAAGAGCTTATGTCTTGACCTTATTGCAGTTGCCGTGCTTTCTCTGGATAGTGCTATAAACCCTATAGCAGCTATGGCTTTCTTTTTCTTCTTTAAGTTTCATGGAGCCCAGGCTGGCCTCAAACTCCATAGGAGTTCAAGATGACCAAGAGAGTCCCCACTTCCCAAGCTGGGACTATAGGAATGCCACCACTGACCAGTGCCATGATGATGTTTTTTTTATGTATGTCCCATAATAAAAGTTTAACTTAGAAATTGCAAACAGTAAGAGATTAACAGGGATTAATAATCACATAGAACTGTAGCAAATGCTGTGACATAGCCATGTGAGTGTGGCCTCAGGTCCTGCCTGACAAACGCTGGCTCAGGTCCTGCTGTGTATTGATGTGAGTGTGGCTCAGGTCCTGCCTGTGACACAACTATGTGAGTGTGGCTCAGGTCCTGCGTGTGACACAGCTATGTGAGTGTGGCTCAGGTCCTGCCTGTATTGCAGCAACTCAGCACATTTTCTTCTTAGTAACTCAAGAACTCTCACCTCCCTTAAAGAAAGCAGATAGCTTTCCCTGGCAAATCTTAGCAGCCGGTCTCACTTCCCTTCTGCTTTGGGGCCACTGAAGTAAAATACTGGTTACCTAGATACAAGCAGTCCCACAGCAGTCAATGATGACTGAGACACTACTAACCAACTAGCAAGCAGGTAGCAAATACAGTGTAGAGACTCTGAACAAAAGTATAATTCTTGGTTTGGGTTGAAGGAAGTGGGTGGCTGCATGACCCAGAACAGCATACCACCTAAAACTTAAGACTTGTTTATTTCTGGAATTTTTCATTTATTACTTTTGGGCCATAATTTGCCATGGGTGACTGGACTGAGGAAAGAGGAATTGGTGTATATTAATGCTAACACAGTGTCAACAAACTGGGCCAGCATGTCACTGACTAAGAGATGAAGGTGTATCAGCAGCACCAGATGACATCACTGGTGCCTCCTGAAGTCATCAGCTTCAGGAGGACGGAAGCCATACTCCTACAGGGCCCTGCCTCCGATACACAACCCAGGTATACCTAAAGCCTAATTTCCATATTTTATCCGATGGGGGACACACACAATTTTTTTATTCCTTCAAATATGTAAAATTAATGTTTCAAAATTAATGTTTCAGATATGTCAAAGATGCTAGGCATGTGGCACAAGCCTTTAATCCCAGCACTCAGGAGGCAGAAGCAGGCGAATCGCTGTGCTTTTGAAGCCAACCTGATCTACAAAGTGAGTTCCAGGACAGCCAGAGCTATGTGAGAGACTCCCCCACAAACAACAACAAAAACCCAAATATGTAAAAGTTCATATGAGACTTGGACTGGAGAATCAGTTCAGATGAAAGGAAATCGAAAAGACAGCTAAATGCACATAGGTGCTGACTGGACCCTGGACTTCTGTTGTCAGCAAGGGCACAAGGACACAAAGGGACTGCAGATAAAGTTTAAACAAAGTCTGGAAGTTACACAGTATGGTGCTGATGTTCACTCTGATCTTGCTGCTGGTCAGTTGTAAGGAGAAGCACTGACAGCAACAAAAAGCCCAACACTTGAGGTTTTCCCTCCAAACGTCTAGATACTGAAAACAGAGCAAGGTGCTACCCTTGGCTGTGAAGTCACAGCAGCTTCATAAAAGATAATATTTCTAACTGAGAAGACACACAGGTTCCACTCCCAGGTCCTGTCCAGTTACCCCGGAAGCTCTGTTCAAATCTATCCAGAGTCTTCAAGCCAGGTCCACGAATGTACTGAATGATCTCAGTACCTCAGAGCCTGAGGAAAGGGGATCAAGAGTTCAAGGCCAGCCTAGGCTACAACTGAAAACACTTTTTCTTCATCTTTTGAGATGAAGTCTTGTTATAATATAGCTCAGGCACACTTGAATTTACTGTGTAATCCCCCTGCATCAACCTCCTAAAGGCTGAGATTACAGGTGGATACTACTACACCTAGCTTTAAAACACAACAAAAGCTTCTACAATACAAAAAGTACATTGAAGATGGGAGTGAAAGTGTGGGGGGATCTGAGGAGAGTGGAGGGGGGAGCTAGAGTGGATATGATCAAGATAAGTTATATAAATATATTAAATGTCAAAAAAATAAAGTTACAATTCCTTTTAAAATGTAGGCCTCCTGTTCCTGGCTGGGTCATCTCTGCTCCAGGAATCCAGAATTTCCATATTATGAGACAAAGACTGAGCTGGGTATATGAGGTGTTCAAAACACCACCATTTACAAGACCAAACAACAGAAGGGATTGAAAGTCTGACTGGAAGGTCCTGGATAGACATTACAAATCCACAAATGATGTTTGGCATGGATGCTTACAATATGGAAGGTGTTTATGATACAATGTGAAGCCAAGAAAATGAGTTAAACTATGTATACCATCTCAAAGTTTTTTCTGAAACAAGGGTGCCAACTGGTGAAATCATGCCAGTGGACCACCTCATCGCCATAGATTGGTGCAGTATGTTTATTTCCTCCTTTATGCACCTATATATTTCCATATATAGAAATCTGCATGTTTTATCCAATGGGAGCACATTATTTTCTAAGATAATAACTATACTTATTTTTTATTCCTGCATTAGAAATGAGAAGCTATAAAAACATGCAACTTCAGAATCATGACAAAGCAATGCAGTCACCCACTAAAGGTTAAAATGGCTCGTGGCGGGGGGTGGGGGGGGGAGAAGGACCACAAACACAATGGTCATCAGTGGCCAGATCACAGTTAGCATCTGCCATCTGGAACTTATGCATCAATGACTGGGTTCTGATTACCACTTGACCATCAGGATAGGTGAGAAGGCTTAAGTCTCTACAGACACACAGTTTATAAACACAAGCCTAAAGCCTAGACTGTCAGGCGGTGTTGAAGGAGATCCCCACTTCACCATCCTTTAACACACTCTCCTGCTGTTTAGTTTTCTTTGACTGGGGAGTATTTTTTTTTTTCTTCAGTATTTGTTTTCTTCAATTTTAATTTGTCAAAATTCTCCACTTCAGACTGGCTTCAGTCTGAAGCCATATCCAGTCATATTGATATGTTCCAGGACGTGAATGGGTCAGACTGCTGCTGGCTCAGGACCAGGCTGGGGGCACATTATTTATAATTAGAAAAGGAAATGGGGCTGTCAAGATAACTCAGCTGGTAAAAGTGCTTGTTGCCAAACTTGATGACCTGAGTTTAATCCCACATGGTGGGAGGAGAGAACCTCAGCAAACACAATGGGTACTCATGCCCACTCCTCACCAAAAATAAATAAATGTAAAAGAAGATTTTAAAATAACTTTAAATACAAGATACACTTGTAATACCAGTTCTTGGGAGGCTGAGGCAGGAGAACAATCTTAAGTGCAAGGCTGAACTACATAGAAGACTGTTTCTTGAGAATCACTTGCCACCACTTGAGCACTTGACTCTCATCCTGTGAGTAAACGGCCATTCTGCTGCCCTGCCCCCTCTCATCACACAGGCTTCCCATTCCCTTCTCCAGATAAGGAGTCTTCCTTAGACTGGCATCCGATGAGTTCCTGGAAGGTTGACTCTCTACTACACCCACAGAATGGGGGTGGGAGCGAGGGCAGAGACAGACACAGACACAGACACAGACACAGACACAGAGAGAGACAGAGACACTAGTCCTCTAGCACACAGCATGCTTTTGTCACATGTAAACACCTGACCCAGTGCTGATTCAGATTTACAGAGCCATACCTGTTCTGGAACAATTACCTTGTATCAGCCAAGCACCTAGGCGTGCTGCACACAGAGGACGTGGTAGAGGATCCACAGGCAGCAACTGCTCCACCCGAGGTCACTGGCCCCAGAATACAAAGTTCTCCAGCACTAGACTGCTGGAGGCCTGGGCTGTAGCCAAGGCTGAAATCAGGGGAAGGGGCACCACTTCCTGAGGCCATCATGGGCCACTGGCTGCCTAGGAGGGCAGGGCCAGAGAGGCGGGACAGTAGGTCATGCAGAAAGGAGATGAGCAGTAGCCTAGAGCCTGTTCCCTGGGCCCTCAGGGATACACAGGATTATAAGACAATATCCGCTAGAAAGCAGCTGCAGATTTTTGTGGTGGATTTTGGACTTACTGCCACTTGAAGTGCAAGGCATAAAAATGTCACTGAGATAGTAGAATGGTACCTAGATGACTGCTCAGGAGGGACTGTGGCAGGCATGATGGAGGGCAAGGGTCATTACCCTGAAGGTTGGTTCACTATTACAGTCATAGGATGCCTCTGCTGCAACTAGCCTCTCCCCTAGTTCAATGCACTGCCAGACACAAGACAAGCCTTGCTGTCACAGACAAGAGAGCACACCACCTTGTTCCTGAAGCATCTCCATTGCTAATGTAGCCTCTCCCTCACTGAATCCCACTGTCCTCATAGGCCTATACTCAGGACCTTTCAAAATCATGATCAGTCAGAGAAACCCTGTTGCAGGACAGCTATGGATCAACTGGACAGTGTCTCGTTAGCAGTCCTCACAGATGCTTGTGACAGCTAACTGAAGTGTTGAGTTTGAGGGTCTGAGATAATCCCAGGGAGCAGCTGACAAGGTTGATCAAGTTGCACCTGAGCCTCAGCCCATTCTCAAAGCTGAAGGGATAGAACCCTCTGCACAGCTCAGGGGGTATCATAAAGCTTAGGGGTCAGCTGGGAGAGAAGCAGAGTACCTAGAGTGTTCAGAAGACCATGGATGGGCACCGAAGGGTGTGATACCCTCCAGGCCACCCAGAATTCCTGCTTTGGGCACTAAAGGGGACCCAACCTATCCAGGCCCAAGTCCTGACAACTTAATCTAATGTGACCATCCTCTTTCATTACAACAGTGCCTCTTAGAAGGGGTTTTCCAGACTAGCCCTTCAGGCTGGCACTGTTCCAGATGTCTCCTGTTTACTCTAATCCCAAAAGATAGCATGGATAGAGAGAGTGGTAGGAATGGGAGGCAGGCTTCCACTTAGCTCACACAGTACCCTACTAGAGGAGTACTTGATTGGATGGTCATCATGAAGTCTTCATAGTTGACAATGGTTGAGACTCCAATTTAAACCCTCTGAGGGAAAGCCCTCCTACTTGGTGACATCAATAGTGGAAACCTGAAGTTTACACTAAGCCTGAAGATTCCAGAAAGTGCCTTTCCTCCTACATGAGGGGCACTCTCTGATCTCACGGATACAGCAACTGGCCCAGAGCACAGACATGCCTCAAGGGACACCACACTGTCCTCCTTAGAGCGACACACAAGCAGAACTGCTTTTCTGCCCACAGAGATGGGGAAGTGGCAAAGGAACAAGCAACCCACTACTCCCCCAAAGATCCTTCACCACAAGCTCCTCTCCAGAACGCCAGCAACCTCAAGAGGCCGGTTTGCGATTTTCTGCAAATGCTGGCTAACATATCCCATTCTTGTCTTGGGTTGTGCATTAAAAACAGGGAAATCGGACTGCTGTGACCGCCGCTGAGGATATGTAAATAACTTCTCTCTGGCAAGAGTGAGCCACAGTGACTCGATGGGTGTCTAGCACACCTGTTTCTCCCTTGCTACTCAAGACAGCTCATGGGAAGCTCTTCACCTCTTCCTGCTTCAGTTTTCTCCAACACTGGATCTATGAACTCAGCATTCTCCCTTCTAGACAGAAAACCACTGAGCTGAAATAGTGCCTACAACAAAATGCTAAATGAGGCAGGGCAAAGGTCCCAACATCACAGGCATGAGGTCTGTTGCACTGCCCACGTGGATTCTACAGTGAAAACAAAAAAACAAAACAAAACAAAACAAAAAACCCAACAAGCTCCCAATGTCAGCAGGTGATTCTACAGGGTCCTCTCCTTAAGTGGCACCTTTACAGGTGCTTTAGAAATAACTAACAACAGCCAAATTTGAGTACAATATTTATGCTTCCCTCCAGAGTGGGAGCTCTGAATTGATAGGCATTAAGTCCTCACTTTCATCCAAAATATGGGGTGACAGGTACTTAAACACCGAAAATACCCAAACTAGAAAACCTACAATTAAAAAAACAAAAACAAAAATAAAAACACCTCCTGACCTCCATCTGCTCAGGGTCTCCATCAATACCCTTTGCTGAACAGCAGACAGCAACAGTGCCAGTGGTCACACATTCCAGATATGCCAGGGAAGTTTCAATTTTCCCAATAAATCATCAAATGTCCCTAGAAATTCTACTCCTTCAGACCTGAACTATACCTTGCAGGCTGCCTCCTGTAACCAGAAGCAGCTCAGAATTCCATGTCAGGCCAGTTTGGGTCCAGATAATATACCATACTGCCAAGGAGATGTGCTCCCCAATAGAGCTGCCTGGCTGGGGAACAGGGCAGGAAGCCCTGTAAGTACTGCAGTCAAGTGGCAGGCCCTAGAATGTTCCTTCTAGAACATGCACGGCTTTGATCTTAACTATATCTGCTTTCACAGAGTAGGTAGTAGAGGGGTCAACAAGGAAACAACATCCTGTCTCAGGCACAGGTAGCCAGCAGGCTCGACTACCTGTGCTGACTGAAGTGTGCTGGAAAGCAGCCAGTTGTGCAGTAAGAGGGAAGAACAACTCAAGAATAGTCCCTAGTATTTACCAAACTAATCAACAAAACCCATTTCCCTCTTCCTAGCCCCTGACCTTGCCATGTTCCATTCCCACTACCCAGAAATCTCAGTCTCAGTCTGCCCTTTCCCTGTAGATTTGGTATCAGCCAAAAAGCCAGTGTATCTGTCTCTTTAGGCTGCCAGTTCCTGAGGGCCTCCGTGGTCATGTTTAGTTCACCATGAAGCATCTTAGAGAGAGCAGCACATCCACCAGCGGATGGCAGCCAGGAAGGAATGCTCTGCCATGACCTTCTGTTCCTCCCAGCCTAAAATTGCTTGCAATGGCCCAGGATGATTGGTGTGAGCTGGGGGCTGGGGGCTGCGGGCTGGGAAGAGGGAAACAGGCTTTGTTGGTTAGCTAGATGTAGGGTATCACAAGGTAACAGAGAAGACAAGAGAACACCACAACAGGGACACCCAGCCTGCATGTACAGCTGGATCTTTGAGCTTCAGCAATACACTAGGACATTATGGCAGCTTGAGCTCTAAGGGCTCTACATGGCCCTGGGTGGAACTAGGCCACTTATAACCACCAATGGCTATATATGGTCCCAGAGCGCTCAGCAAGCCTCCATTCAAATGCTACAAGAAGAGGAAGCCTGAGTATCTGCTGCTGCTACATAGAGCTTCTATGTGTGCAAAGAGACTCAGAGATAGGAGGCAAGAGGCTATCTCAACAGCCTGGAGAATAGTAGGAAGAGGGTAAGGGACAGGTCACAGGGACTGCAGACATGGGGGTGGCTGCTTTGTCCCTTTGTCCTAGGAAGAATAACAAACTCAAGGCCAACACTGCCCTCTGGTGCAAGAAGCCATCACTGTTAACCTGCTGCCCACACCTCACCCCCAATAGGAAAGGGCACTTGCCCTGATTTCTCCATATCCTTTGGGAATCTGAAATGAAATATCTTCCTAGACACCCATATCCCCAGCTGGCTCTGACAGCCCTATTTGGGCAGCTATCTTCCCGTCAGCCACCTCGCTCTCACCCACCAAGTTCCTGTTAAGAGGCTCTCCTTGGAATGTATCTACACCCTCAGCAAGAGACACTTGATGTTACAACTTGCTGACCCATCTGTCTCCTTTTACTGGGCACTATGAGTACCTCAGACACAATAACTTTGGCCTATCTGTTCTTCTACTATCTCTGTAACACTCTACATAATGCTTGGCACCAAATTAAATATATGCCTGAGGCAGGCAATAAAGAATGAATGCATGATGGATGAATGAATGAATGAATGAATGAGTACTCCAGGCCACACAGTGAGAAGAACTGTGCAAGGCCGTTAAAATTCACTCAGAAATACTGTGGAGCATTTAGCAAGGATTAAGAAGGTACAGCTCCTTTTGGGAACAGTGCACCCAAGCTAAGAGTGTATAAAGTCTCCTCTCCACAAAGCTTAGAGCCCAGTGTGCTGCTGGCAGGACACAGGAAGGGCAAAAGAACAGAGCAGTAGAGAACACCTGGCAGTCTGAATGTTTCTGCCCCAAATTTACATGTTGAAACCCTGACAGTGGACTTCCCAGCCTCCAGACTATGAGAAAATACATGTGTTGTTCATAAGCTCCCCGGTCTGTGACATTTATTAAGGTAGGCCAAATGGACTCAGACACAAGCTAAAGGTGGGAACCAAAAAAGTCAAGTTTCAGAGCTGAGTGTCATGGGTGTTGAGAAGCACTAAAGTCTCAATTCTAAACATGACTGGACCATGTCTACAGTAAGGCAAAGCAGACAGCAGATTTTGGCAGATGGTCCAGGAAGTTTCCAGAGTCATATTGGCCTGCTCTCCATTCATACACTCCTCTTTCATGATCTAAGACAGAAGGTAAAAGGGCATGGCTGGATAAGAGCAGGACTCTCAGAAGCTTTGAGGGACTCTGGGGCGTGGTAAGTTCAGGACACATCGCCTGAATAGAGTCTCTTCAAAAAGATACGTTAAAGTCCTATACTTCCGAGTATGACCTTATCTACAAACGGAGTCTTTACCAAGGAGCTCTGATAGTTACTGGATGGCATTCATAACCCAATATATGCCTGGTGCTCTTGTAACATGGGGAAACATGGACAGTGACAGATGCACAGATGGAAGACAATATGAAGATGCAGCCAGCCATGTGACTATAACGACAGGTTTACAAGCCTAGGAAGTCAAGCATCAATTGCAAACATAAGAAACTGGAAGAGGTCAGAAAGGACCCAAGGCCTTAAGGGATATGGTCCTGTTTGATGCCCTCCAAAGTCTCAGTTGTTTTAAGTTTCTCCGAGTTGGTCTTTTGTTGTGATGACCCTGAGAACCAAACAATCAGAGTTCTCATAGGTGGCCAGAACTCTGTAGACCTATTACCAGGGCTAGGAACACATCCAATAGTGCAATAGTACCCTTCTCTCCTCTGCTCATCCTCTTGCAGGCTGCAGCTGCAGCTGGGGTTTCAGAGCATGTAGCTATTTAGGACTGGCTGAGCTGGGGAAGGTGAGTGGGAGGCAGCAGAAAGAGAAGTGAACAGTGATGCTATGGCACATGAGGCTGCTGGGAAAACTGGGCTGAGCCAGCAGGAAGGCCTCTGGGGGCAAAGACATGGAAGAAGAGAGAGGAGGAGGAGAAAAATGGAGTGAGGAGAGAACATCAGAGGAAGGAAGCCAGGCAGGGGAAGGGAGGCTCAGAGGTAGGGGCAACAGGAGTAAATCTTCTAGTCATCGTTCCTAGTCACAGCAGGGAACAAAGGTGTTAAAAAGGAGCCCAGGGCAGAAGCCTGGGCTCTGTCTAAGCCAAGAGTTTGCATGCTGGCAGAGAGAGTGGGCTGGGCCACAACTTTAGGGGGTGCTATGGAGGAACCTCACAGGTAGGAGCAGATGTGTTGCTATTGGCAGGAACCATACTACAGGGTCTTAAAAAAAATGGTTTTGGGAAGGAAAGAATGGAAGTGATTAGTAAGTCAGGAAAATGTTCTAATGCCTGTGAGACAGCTGGAGAGGGAATAAGAACCCTCACAGGGTGGGAGCAGCGAGGAGAGAGGCAGTGAGTGGACAGGAAATAAAAGGCAAATGGACAGCACCTGTTAGATGGGAGGTAGAGGCAGGCGGGAAGGCAGACTCTGGGTTCCAACAAATCAAAGATCACAGAAGCAGGTGAGGTAGAAGTTAGGAGCTCCCTAAGGAACCCAGAGAACTGGGGTTAACTGCCAGTTTCAAGATGGGATGGACAACTAGATAGAAAACTCAGCCAGAGCTAGATGGGGGAGTTGTCACCAGTAAGACAGCATGGAAACACCCATGGACCCATGGACAGTACAGCGAAGAGAGAAGATACAACACAAAGAAGACAGCCAATACCCAGCAAGAGGCTGCTGTGAGAAATGACAACTCCAAGGAAGGGGATGAGCAGCATCAAGGCACAGAGCTCTGAGAAGCAAAAGAAAACCAGCTACCAGGGTCCATGCCAGAGAGCTCCTTTGTCCATCTTGGAGAGGCGGGAGTAGGGTGGGTCAGGAGAGGGAAGGCAGGGGTGAGTGGAAAGCTAAGGAAGTCTAGGCACTATATCAAGCTGCCTAAAGTTTCAACAAGAACTTTTAGAAAGTTTAGAAACGGTGAGAAAGTCAGGAAAGCTAGAGGGTCTTAGGTTCAGAAGAAGGCTTTTAATTTATAATAAAACAAAAAGATCTAGTAGAATGTAAAAACTCAAGAAACTCAAACATAAGGATTTATTTCTATTCCAATTTGGATGGGCTTTTTTCATTTGTTTGTTTGTTTAAACAGGGTCTTACTTTATACCCAAGGCTACCCTGGAACTCACAATAGCCAAGGCTAGAATCAAACTCCTACTGCCTCAGACTCCTGAGGTATCATAGTGTAAGCCATACACCTGGTCTGAGACGTCCTTCCTAAAGAGTGCAAATCACAAAGACAGTAAGAAAACTTGACAGCTGCGGGTGATAGCACACAACGGATGGTGCACTCTAGGGCAGCCTGTGGGCTTGTGGTCATAATGCAAGGGATGGAGAAAAAAATGCAAGGAAAGTTCCACCCAGTAAGAAAATTGTAGCCCCTAGAAAGTCCGGCACTCACCGGCAGTGGTGGCGCACGCCTTTAATCCCAGCACTTGGGAGGCAGAGGCAGGCAGATTTCTGAGTTCGAGGTCAGCCTGGTCTACAGAGTGAGTTCCAGGACAACCAGGGCTACACAGAGAAACCCTGTCTTGAAAAACCAAAAAAAAAAGAAAGTCCGGCACTCAGTTCTGGTGTCTCAGAAGATGGGAATGACAGAGGCTGCAAACATAAACTGAAATCTGAGGAATTCTGAATACTCAAATGTCTCTCCCCTACACAGCCTGGGATATTCCAGTCTCCCAGAATGACAGTAAAAGCGCCTATGTGGCTCCGCATGCCCTCTGCATTTACTTCTGGCTCCTCACAATAACCTCTGTGACAAGTCACCTGCCACTTCCGGGTCTGAAGCTATGGAGAAATTCTGGCAGTATAGGTTGAGTCAAATGCCAGAGGAATGCTGCCAGGCTGTCAGGGCCTGAGTGCACAGCTTGGTCATAGGAATCCACCATTCTCCTGTTGGCCACTATAAAGACAGAAAGGAGGCAAGGTCCCTGAAGCAAGTGCAACCCCAGCCAGGAGTGAGATGGAGGCAGCAGCCCCACAGCTCCATAGAGCACTAAGCAGGATCACTTTTAGGCAGCAAGCCAGCAGAGTCCTCCCTTGGATCTCTTATGTCCCCCTAAGGCCTATTTGTTAAAGGGTTTGATCCCCAGACGTGGCGCTATGTGAAAGTGGTAGAGCAGTGGCTCTCAGCCTTCCTAAAGCTGCAGCCCTTTAATACAGTTCCTCAGGTTGTGGTGATCCATACCATAAAATTATTTTCATTGCTACTTCATAACTGTAATTTTCCTAGTGTTATGAATTATAATGTAAATTATAGTATGCAGGATATCTGATATGCAACCCCTATGATAGGGTCATTTAATCCCCCCAAAGGGTCGTGGCCCACAGGTTGAGAACCACTATGCCAGAGTCTTCAGGCCGTGAGGTCCAGTGGAAGGTCTTTGGGTCACTAAGGATGTTCTCCTGAGTCTCCCAGTTTCCCTTCCTGGCTATGAGATAGTCTGTTTCACTCTGACACATGTTCCCACTGCAATCAGGTCCATCAGGCTGTGAATCACTTCTGAAATGATGAGCTGAAGCTCATTACCTTTCTAAGTTGTTACAGTGACAGAAGCCAGCCCTGCCCCACTGCTGCAGAGGTCTGGAAAAGGCTGCCTACAATAATCCCCTCTCCCAGAGAGAAGACCACTGCCCACAACTGTAGCCTTCTCCAACCCTCGCCTGCCCACATCTCCTGGTGCACTTTGCAATTGCAGTATTCCATACAAATGACCAGCTAAGTGTCACTGGATACTTGAGGAAATCAAAACAAATTTAGAAATGTTTTAATGGACATTTTGAAGAGAAAAATAATATAAAGAGCAGACACATAGAAAAACTATAATTAATCTCCTCAGAGAAATAAAAAAATGATTGCATCCATTAAGAGATGGCTGTTATTTTAAAAATCAACAAGAGAGAACTCTAGGAAATTAAAAATAGAGCTGCAGAAAGGTTTTTAACGTAACAAGTATGATCACAAGATAGTTCAGAGCAGCATCATCCAGAAAGGCTAGCTATGGAAAACAGAAGAAAGTGTAAGACTCATGCAGGGAGTCCACTATTTAGGTACTTGGGAATCCCAGAGAGAAAGAAAATGAGGGAGTGGAGAACAACCAATGGCAGTGGGGGGTGGGCTGAAGGACATCCGCTTCCTTTGTGTTGAAGGGTTGGTGATTCATGTTGCTGAAAGCCCCAGCTGGAAAAAGATGAGTAGGAGCCTAGTGAGCATCCTGTAGTTTCCCAAGGTGGTGGTAACAAATGATCACAGACTTGACGTCTGAGGACAAGAGGAATGCATCCTTTTTCAGTTTGGGAGTCCAGAAATTCAGCATCAGTTTTAGTTGAAATCTGCTCATGGGCAGGGCTATGGGAAGGACCCATTCCTTGCTTCTCCAGCTTCTAGGAGCAGCTGGTCCTCCATGGCTTGCAGCCATATCATTTCAGTGCCTGCCTGCCTCTGCATCACTTTGATAGTGTAACTCTCTCTCCTAAGGACCCCTGAAATAGTATGTAGGGCCTGTTCCCTGTCAAGGTCCTTAATCAAACATATTAAGAGTAGATTTCTAGGGGTGATCATAAAATACCTCTGAGCAGAGAAAAAAAGAGGTTAGAGGTTACACTGAACAGTCATCAACAGGGATGCTGAAAAGCTCCTGGACCACTATCTCCAATGTCCTAAGGGAGCCCTTTCCAACCTGGAGTGTCCTACCCAGTCAGACCATCACATTAGTGGCAGTGGGACATAGGCCAGAGCTCTATGCTGCCAGCTGTAGAAGCCTGAATGGTTGCTAAGAATTCTGCTCAGGTGAAGCCAGAATTCTTGACTTCACTGCAGAGAAGAATTTCAGGATAAGCTGGTAGAAAGCAGAAACAACAGGAAGGGATTTTGAACACAAAGGAAAGACAGTCCATGTCCAATGGGAAGACAGTACATGGTCCAATGGGAAGACAGTCCATGGTCCAATGGGAAGATAGTACATGGTCCAACGGGTGTGAGCTTCTCAAAGAGCTACATGAAGTGTCTTAGCAACATGCTCAGTGGTTCTTAACATCCCATTGTTTTTGGTTTTAGATTTACTTAGTTTATCTGTGTGTTTTGTTTACATGTATGTATGTGCACTCCAGAATTCCATGGCTATGAACCACTATGTGGGCATTGGGAATTAAACCTGGGTCATTGGCATTAGCAACATGTGCTCTTAACCACCAAAGTATCTTTCTAATCCCTGAAATTCCATTGTTCAAAAGGTTTCTAAGAAATTTTCTTCCCTCTTTTTTGGAAAATGAGGTCAAAAGGTGGTTCCTCGATGCTTTAGGTGGGGTCACAATCTGATAAGGTAAAACCATGGGCCTTGAGGGGTTCACAAAGTATGACGTGTCTTATGTCTTTTACTGTAAATAAACTTTCTAGCCTCTATTTCTTTATTTCTATTTTTATGCGTATGAGTGCTTTGTCTCTCTGTTACATACACTATGGAGGCCAGAGGAGGGTGTCAGATCCGCTGGAACTGTAGTTATAGACAGTTTGTGAGTTGTGGGTGCCAGGAATTGAACTCAGGTCTTCTCAAAGAGCAGCAAGTGATCTTAACCATGGAACCATTTCTATAGCCTCTTGAATTTTAACTATTATCTTTATGAAAGTTCCTGGTCTTGTTTGTGAAATTCTCAGAAAATGTCAGGTTTACAGCTAGGAAAGGAGAAAGGCCATCCTTGATCACAGACAGCTAGGCCTTAGGCTCATTACTATTTTAATATTCTCATTTGAAAATACATTCTCTCTCTCTCTCTCTCTCTACATATATATATATGTATATATATATATACATGTACACACACACATATTATACATCATAGTATATATATGCATGTATGTATATTACTGTGTTTACATGGGCAACTTCCATAGCAAATTATGCTGTAATTTTTTTACTCTCAGTTGGTGAAAGACTTCAACTGGCCTCTGGAATGAGAGGCTCTTTCACCTTACAGGTCTCCTTAATTTTCCATCTATTTATCTTGTCTAAATCAATCAATCAATCAATCAATCAATCAATCAATGTCTAGAAAATACAGCTCTCAGGCATGCCAAGGCCCTGGCTGCCACCAAAAAGAACAAAAGGAAGCACCTGGTGAGCCTCAAGCCATGGCCCAGCAGGCCTGCAGAGCCACCTACAGAGTGTACAAACCATGGAAGGCTCAGTACGTTCCAGTGGGGTGGCAGTTAGACAACAAAAAAGGCAGATGAGCTGATGGGGGATGAATGAAGCAAACACCAACTCCAGCAAAGTGAGCCATTAGACAAGGAAATGCTACCATAGCGCACACTTTCAGATGTGACTACTTGATCTGAATAAAGTATGAAAAAGTATGGCTACAACCATGCTAGAAAGTTGTAGGGAGAGGAAAGGATCCACATCGGGGACTTAGAGTAGAAAATGAAATAAACCTGTCACAGGGGAAAAATCAATAAACACAGAACTGGACATCTATCAAACAAGCTCAGCTGACAGACTGCTTGCTGTGCAAGTATGAAGACCTGGGCTTGACTCTATATTCTCTAAAAGCTGCACATAGTGGTGAGCTTGCTGTCCCAAAGCTGGGCAGGTGGGGCCAGGTGGATCCAGGGTGCCATAGCTAACTAGCCTAGCCTGATCAGCAAGCCTTAGCTGCCAATAGGAGATTCTGTCTCAAAAACAAGATGGATGCTCCAGAGGAATGACACTAGAGGTTGCTCAGTGGGTAAAGTGCTTGCTGTGGGAGCATGAGGACTTGAGTTCGAATCCCCAACACCCACATAAAAAGTCAGGCATGGTAGCATGTATCCATAACCCCAGCACTTGGAGGACTTACTGGCCAGCTAGTCTAACTGAAATGGCAAATTCCAGGTTCAATGAAAGACCCTATCTCAAAAAACAAAGAGGAGAGCAATAGAGGAGGATATCCTGACATCAACCTCCACAACCTTCCATTACAGGCAAACACATGTATGTGCACATGTGCTGGCGTGCGCGTGCATGCGCACACACACACACACACACACACACGCTCACACACTCACATACATACTATGTCCTGTCATCATTATCATAATATTTGTCTGTTTTATGCTGGGATCAAACCACTGAAGGATACCTCCAGCTCACCTTTTCCTTCTTCTTGTTAATTTGTTAATTTCAGTGACTGTATACTGCTCTATACAGCAGAGTTGAGTCATGACTAACTGAGGAACAGCTCACTGTTCATTGACTGAATATTTCTGTCTGTCCTCCCACACTCACAAATGATGACTCTACATGCTTCAACATGATGGCATTAGCAAGTGTGACCTTTGGGAACCGAACAGGTCATGGAGGGACACAACTCCTGAATGTAATAAGAACAGTGATTTAAGAATCAAACAGAGACTTATTAGATACCTTGATCTTTGATTTCCAGTCTTTAGAAAGTGAGAACAAACGTCTCTTGCTTACAAACCATGCTGTCTCTGGTATTACTAGCATTAGAATATCTCACACAGACTGAGGCAGTGCCGACAGATCCTTGCTTCTTCTTTCTGAACCACAGCACACAGATTGATAAAACTGTAATTGTTAACGCTAAGGTAACAGGCAAACTGAATTTAATACACTAACTGCTACATTTTTGTGAATGATTAAAAATCATAATAAAATCAATTTAAAATGTCCAAAAAAATGGACAGCTGTGGTGGTGTAATCCCAACACAAAGGGAAAAAGAGGCAGAAGATCAGGAGTTCAAGGCCATCCTCAGCTAAATAAAAAATCTGAAGCCAACCTGGAGTACATGAGGCCCTGTTTCAAAACAAACCAACCAGAAATTAAAAATGAAAAGCTGGGGCTGGAGAGATGGCTCAGTGGCTACGAGCACTGGCCATTCTTCCAGAAGACTAGGTTCAATTCCCAGCACCCACATGGCAGTAACTCCAGTTTCAGGGGACTTAACACCCTCACATGGACATACACACAGGCAAAACACCAATGCACATAAAATAAGAATAAAATTATTAAAGAAATAAATGTATTTAAAAAAAAAAAAAAAGAGGAAGAAGAAGAATGCTGGCTATTCCAAAGGATCTAGGTTTAATTTCCAGCACCTACATAGCAGCTCACAACCATCTTTAAGTCCAGTCCCAGGAGATCATGCTACCTGTTGGGCCTCAGTAGGCAATAGGCATTCATGTGGTATACAGACATACATTCAGTCAAAGCACCTATACATATAAAGTAAAATAAAATTTAAAAAGACAAAAGCCTTGACTCCTATTAAAGGCATGTTAGAAGCAGATGTGCCATTGGAGCTGCTGCATCGGACCACACAGCAAACTCTTGCTCTCTAAACACTGTTCCAACAATGTGTACAGCCAGTGAAGGACAGTGGACTCCTACGTTTCCCCTAGGGTCACTACTGACTCCTACAGTGTCAGACTTTTAACCTCCATCAATTCAGTAGGTATAAAATCATATTTTGTTTACATTCATTTTACTTGTGTGTGTGCTCAGCACTAGCCCGGAGTCTTGTCTTTGCCGGTAAGTACACCATCACTGAGCTGAGCCCAAGCTCCTGTTTTGTTTGTACCGTCAGGTCTTCTATCAGAGAAGCTGGAGAGGAGCTCAAGGTCATGTATATCTTTTGAGTTTTTCCTCTTTGGTGAATTGCATGTTCATTTCACTTGCCCATTTTCCCACCGACCTGGCTGTCCTTTTCTTGCTAGCTGCAATAAATGTTTCTATTATTCCAGACCCAAATCCATTCTCCATGTGGCAGACTCCCTCCTGCATGGAGAAGGTCTAGCAGATGTCAGGGGAAAGGAAGAGTTGAAGTGAGAGAGAAAATAAGAGATAGGGCAAGCTCCAGGCTTGGGTAAGGGCTGGCCTTGAACCAATCAAGAACACTTCCTTGATAGAACAAGTGCTTGGGTCTTCTGGGACAGTCCAATTGTAAAATCTCCCAGTATCTGGCTAGGGACATTACCCAGTGACTGACACAGTTTTTAAAAACCCTGGCACCAGGCTAAGGCACAGATGTCACCATCCAGGAGACACAGCCAAAAAGAGTAGACCATCAGCCCAGGGCAGACCATGAGCAGACGGCATGCTTCCTACTGACATGTAAGCTGTCTGCCTGCCACAGCTACTCCAAGAACAGGGATAATAATGAGGTCAAGATGCATCAAGATTAAACTTGAAGGCAACATCTGGCCCATGTGATCAGCAGAAGACTGAGATTAGAGATGCAGCGGCACTTGCCTCTGAGGGAGTTTAAGAAACTCACTTTCCAAACAGTGAGTTGAGGTCAAGTGACTCTTGTGGGAAATCGAAGACTGGTGGCAGATAAGATCTCTGCTATGGTCACCTTCTTGTTTTGGCAGGGAACACGAGACACTTTTCTGGCTATAATCTGACATCTTTCTGTAGAGTGCTATGGTCATTGGCATTGTTGTTGCTGTTGCTGTTATTTTGAGACAAGGTCACAGCCCTAGCTGGTCTAGAGCTTGCTATGTAGACTAGACTAACTTGGAATTTGCAGTGTTCCTCCTGCCTCTGCTTCCCAAGTGCTGGGATTATAGGGGTAAGCTGCCACTATCTACAAGCATGCCTGGCCCTAATATTCTTCTTTAAAGAAAAAAAGCAAGAGTTGGGGTTCAGACATTGAGTCTGTTCTAGTTTAAAATCAGAGGTTTAGAATCAGAGGTTTGAAACCCAGTACCACTGAGCCACAGAAACCCGAGAGCATGACTATGACTCCCACATCTTATCAGTCTTGGTACATGGTTATCATCCTAGCACTTGGAAGGGGCTAGGAAGGAGGATCAGGAATTCAAGGCTAATTCTAGCTACTTAGCAAGTTTGAGGCCAACTTATGCTTTATGATACCCTATCTCAAAACAAACAAACAAATAAAAGTCTGATGGGCTGATACCAGAATCAGTAAAATAAAACATAAAATGCTTGGTTGAAATCTGGCTTTGATGGCCTGATGTAGCTCAGTGGTAGATTACTTGTCTACCAGCAAGACCCTGGTTCAGTCATTCCCAACACTGCCAAAACAAGAAGCCTGAATTTCAGACAAACATTAAAAACATTTAAATATTAGCATATTCTATATAATACTTAGTATATATTTATACTGCATAAATATTTGTTGTTTAATCACAATTTAAGTTTACCACAGTATCCTTCAGTTTATTGACAACTCTAACAAACCATTAGAGTTGAGATCCTACAGGGGCATTGCAAGAAAAGAAACTAGTAGAGAATTCCCAGGGCAAACCCTGTGTCTACACCTTAGGAGTCAAGCTGCCTGCTCTGAAGAAGCTGCTTCACCTCTGAGCCTCATTTTTTTTTTCACCTATAAAGTGTGAGTTAATAGTAATTATCTCTGAGGACTGATAAAGAGAGATCAAATGAGTTGAGGTATGTAAAGTGCCTCGGCCACTGCCTGTCACATAGTCAGCCTTCACTCAAATGGAAGCTGCTTGGACGTGGAGCAGTACTGAGTATTAATGATGGATCTGTGGGTGCTGCCAAGACGGCATGGGGCAAAGCTGATTATGTCACCACTTCCACCCCAAAGGTGTATCGGAGAGGCTGGGGCTGCAGCAGCAAGAAACCTTGTTTGCTGAGATGGTGCTCAGAACAAGTCAGACAATCTCAAAGACAAGGCTCTGCTGCTAACAGAGACATTGGGCTGGTCTTGCTCTTCTCACTGGCCTGCCTGACTGCATACTGCTCTCTGCCTCCATTTTCAAGGGTATCATGTCAGTTGATGGAAAGTGGCCATAGCTGGTATATTTATTCCTTAGGAATTAGAAAACCCTCTCATCAGGGCCCTTTCCTCAAGTCCCTTATCTACCACTGACAGAACACCTCCACAGTGGCCAATGAACACAGCCCCTTCTCTACCTTACTTTTAGCTACAGAATTCAAAGAAAGAAATTCCTCTCTCTATTTAAGGGCTTAAAACACAAAGGGTGTAATTCCATCAAAGTGGGAGGAAGAGCTAAGAAAGATGGGAAACAAGGCCCTCTGCTGATGAGAAGATGTACACAGTACCCAAGAAGCCATTGAGAGCATCCCAAAGTAAAAATGGTCCCTCTATCCTCTAAGGGATTGATTTCCTTGCTCCTTCCCAATCAACACAGGATTTTTGAAAGCTGAAGTATGGGAGTTTAAAACTACAGTGTTTTGAGTGTATGTGCCAAACATCTCTCTATTCTATAGGTGACCTGGCCTTTCCTTTATCTTCCCCATCATATTCCCACATGCACACAAAGCCCCCTCTGGTCTTTCTCAACACTATTTCCATAAGGCCCAAATTACAGCAGCATCATCAGCTCTTTTTTCTCTCACCCATCACCTATTCCAGAAATCCGATTAGTTCCACCTGTTGAGTCCCTTACATCTTCTTGCTTTCCACTTCTGAAAAGCCATCCTGCATTATCCTCTTCTGATGACCTGAACTATTGTGATATTCTTGTAAGTGTCACCACAGGAGCCATTAATAGGTAAGATGTCCTTCTGGCAGTTCTAGGCTGAGCTCACGATGACCAACCTGCTTTCCAGTCTGTCTCCATCATCCCCTCACTTCCTGGATCCTGTACATCCAGCCCACCTGCCTCTTTGCTCTATGATTTAATCGTCATCTCCTTCCCCTCTAGATGGTCCCCATCTGAAACACCCTTCCTTCCCTGTTGCATGACTACTATTATGGGTCTGAGTTGTGTGGCTCAATGTTTCTCCCTCCAGAAGTCCCACCATAACTTCAGGAAATAAGGTTGGTTTGTTTTAAGACAAAAATTGACTATATAGTTCATGATGGTCTCATTTTGAGATCCTCCTCCCCACCCCAACCTTCCTGAGTGCTGAGCTTATAGGCACTGTAACTAGCAGATTTCATTAAAGTTATAGATCACCCAAGGACAGAGATAACAGGAGAGGTGACAACAGTAACAGAACACTGGTCAGGTTAATGGATCTCACAGCTTCAAAGGCAGATTATATCCCCACCTCCACCTCAGACTCCATGTTGACCAGGGAAGGAGCAGATGTTTTGAAACAATGGGTGGAGTGAAAGCTGAACAGTTAGACAACTACATCCTCCTAATCACTCCAGGGAGAATAGAACTCACTCTCGGGATAGGTAAAGCAAAAGCCTCTGAACTGAGGTAGGGCACAAGGCATAGTGGAAGACTGAAGATTTTGTAAAAATAGGGCTAGGAATTGGAGATAAGTGACTCTGTATTTTGCCCACTCCTGCACACCATTCCTAGAGTACCTAGAGTAAGAGAGGGGAAAGATTTCTGGATGTAAGACCCACAAACAGCCCACCTCGTCACCTAGTATAAGACAAACCTGAGTCCCATGCACTTTGGACTCAGGCAGCTTTTGAATCTCCCACTCCTAAAACATCTAGGCAAGCCAAGATCATTGGGCTGATTTATTCAAATAAGACAGAAAGAAAGTTGCAGGGGAAAAAAGCAATTTAGAGGCAGTAGACTATGCAGGGAAAAGAAAAATCGTATCATTAAAATCCTCAGGGAAATAAGACCATATCTCCAAAACAATGGGATATTATACGTGTGTTCTTAAAGAACTACTCGGGGAAAAGGCGCTAGGAAATTAAAAGTATGTTGGAAACAAACAAAAACATCAGTAGAAGGGTTGGGATGCCAAGGTGAAAGGAAATCTAGAACCTGAAGCAAAAATACAAAGAAACAGCAAGTAAGGCAGGGAAAGGATGAGATGAGAAGGTCAGTCCAAGAGATCAGAGAGCTAATTAACGTGAGTTTCGGAGAGTAGTGAAAATAAAGAGGAAAAATTAATAATTGAAGGAATTCCCAGGACAGACAGAGAGGGCTGGGAATGTCACAAGCACACCGATACCAAGACACACTGACTAGGCCAGAGCAGCCACAAAGCAGAAAGGTTTTGGATTTCTCAGTAATTTGAGACATTGCAAAAGCACAAAGCATAACTTCAAACTTGTCAAAGGAAAATGACTCCCAACCTGAAATGTTTCTGTCCACCTAGCTACAGACCCTGTATAAAAGTAAAACAACAAATTAAGCCAGATGTGATAGTACACACCTGTCTACTCCAGTACATAGGAGGCTCTGGAGATTAAGAAACTGGAGGCATGGGTGTAGTGGTGCAGGCCTTTGATCCCAGAACTTTGGAGGCAGATGCACTTCAGATCTCTATGAGTTAGAGGCCAGCTTGGTCTACAGAGTGAGTTCCAGGACAGGACAGTCAGAGTTACATAGTGAGATACTGTCTTGAAACTTCCCTTCCCCACAAAAAAAGAAACTGGAGACAGAGACATGCTTGTCCCGGTACTTGGGAATTCGGAGGCAATCTCGGTGAGTTCTAGGTCAGCCTGGTCCACATAGTGAGTTTCTAGGGTACACAGTGAGTCTCAGACTCTCAGTCTCTATCTTTCTCACACACACACACACACACACACACACACACACACACACACACAAGCATGGGGGTGGGGGAAGCACAACTCTAGAGGCCAGCCTGGGGAACATAGCAAAACCCTGCCTCTTAAATATATTTAGTAAGACTAGGGCTAGCTGGACCATGGTAATGCATACCTTTAATCCCAGTGCTCAGGAGGCAGAAGCAGGCAGATCTCTGTGAGTTCGAGGCCAGCCTGGTCTACATAGAAAAACCCTGTCTCAAAAAAACAAAGCAAAACAAAAACTAGGGCTAGTGTCATGGTTTGAATAGGAATGGCCCCTACAGACTTATGTGTTTGAATGCTTGGCCATGGTGAGTGGCACGATTAGGAGGTATAGCTTTGTTGGAGTAAGTGTGGCCTTGTTGGAGGAAGTAGGTCACGGTGGTGGTGGGTTTTGAAGTCTCCTATGGTCCAGCCCCGCCCAGGGTGGAATCCAGTCTCTTTCTATGGCCTTAGAATCAAGATGTAGAGCTCCTCCAACACTATATCTGCTTGCATACTGCTGTGTTTCCCATCATGATGAGAATGGACCACTAAACCTCTAAAACTGTAAGCCAGACCCAATTAAATGTTTTCCTTTATAAGAATTGCCATGATCATGGTGTCTCTTCACAGCAATGAAACCCTAACTAAGATAGCTAGCCACTTTCCCCAGAAGCTATCATGGTGGGCTCTACTCCAACAAGAGAGCAGTAAGAAAGTAGGCATTTGTGAGCATGTACACTAGTGAAGTTCCCTGAAGATGCTTCGTCTCTGGTCACTATCACACAAAGGCTGGAATTACAGGTGGTTGTAAGCTGTCAGAGTTGGGGGATAGGATTTCAGATCCTCTGCAAAAGCAATACACACACTGAACTGCTGAGCCATCTCTCCAGTGTCCATGGGATTTTGTTGTTGTTGTTGCTTTGTTTTGTTTTTTGGTTTTTCGAGACAGGGTTTCTCTGTGTAGCCCTGGCTGTCCTGGAACTCACTCTGTAGACCAGGCTGACCTCGAACTCAGAAATCCGCCTGCTTCTGCCTCCCGAGGGCTGGGATTAAAGGCGTGCGCCACCACTGCCCGGCTTTTGTTTTTTGTTTTTAAGATGTATTTATTTATTATGTATACAGCATTCTGCTGGCATGTATGCCTACATGGTCAGAAGGCACCAGACCTCATTATAGATGGCTATGAGCCACCATGTGGTTGCTGGGAATCAGGACCTCTGGAAGCAGTCAGTGCTCTTAACCTCTGGGCCATCTCTCCAGCCTCCACAATTCTTAAGTTTTTAATCAGTGCATTCTGAGTAATATGAGATTTCTCTTGGTCTTGCTCAGCCTTGGGTAGACTTGAATCAAAGCCATGCTGCATCTATTATCCAACTGCTAGTTACTTGGAGTCTAAATTACCAAAAACTGTTCTAGTAACAGCTTATTCAGGCAACCCTCATTTACTTACCAATGGTCCCAAGTGTGAGAGCAGCAGGAGGCTATAATATGTTTCCTTTAACTGACAGTTCTTGACTTAATAAGAAAAGAAAAAATCATAGGCTAAAATTGCTAAGATCTTTGGCAAGAAAGATTCTATGTATTGTCAAGTGGTGGTGGTGCATGCTTTTAATCCCAGCACTCAGGAGGCAGAAGCAGCTGGATCTCTGTAAGTTTAAGGCCAGCCTGGTCTATAGATTGAATTCTAGGACAGCCAGGGCTACACAAAGAAACCTTGTCTTGAAAAAAACAAACAAATAAACAAACAAAAAGATTGCATTTGTAGCAGAGCAGTGGTGGCACATGCCTTTAATCCCAGCACTTGGGAGTCAGAGGCAGGCAGATTTCTCTGTTCGAGGCCAGCCTGGTCTACAGAGTGAGTTCCAGGACAGCCAGAGCTATACAGAGAAACTCTGTCTCCAAAAACCATAAAAAAAAAAAAAAAAAAAAAAAAAAAAAGATTGCATTTGTAAAACAGTGAAGAAGAAAAAAGAAATCAAATTAAATAGTTTTGTTGCTAATACCTCAAACTGCAAAAAGTCAACGCCATCAGTACTAGGGTTTGTACCTTGTTCATTCATCATCTCAGTCAAGAGCAGCACTAGGAGGGCGAGGACAAGAGCTTTTGAAAATGGGGCAGGAGAGAGAGAGAGAGAGAGAGAGAGAGAGAGAGAGAGAGAGACACTTCCAGCACTTTGGAGGCAGAAGCAAGAAGGCTGGAGTTCTAGGCCAGCTTGGACTATATAGTGAACCTCTGTCTCAAAACAACCACCACCACCAAAAGAGCAAAACCAAAATATTTTGAGGAAGACCACACTCGTGTAAATTTTGTTATAACAAACATTGTTGATTTATGCCGTGCTTGGCTTATTCAAAGGTAGTGTATAGGTGAGAGTTTAAAACTATGAGGGCTCAGGCTGAAGGATAAAGGGTCTGCTGTACACACACACACACACACACACACACACACACACACACCTGCCTCATCTTTGTCATGTAAATGTGGCATACACGACTAGCTCCAGGAGCATAGCAAAAGAACTTACTTCCTGACTACTCTGTGCCAGGCACCTTTTAGCTCAATTTTCCCCATAATCCCACGGGGATATAATCAACCCGAATTTGACTGATAAGAAAAATGAGGCTTCTCAAGACCCACAGGAAGTAGCAAACTCTAGAATTATTACTCCCATTCAATTTCAGAGCCCCTGTTTCCCACCCGAGGAACCTGACCTGGTGCCTGCTCATAGTGTGGTTCCAAACATACTTAATTGAACCAAAATAAAATTGAATTGGAATGCAAATGTTCTCCTGGAGCCAGGATCTTCCCATGCTATAAGATCTAGAAAAAGGCCTGTGAGCCAGGGCAGTGGCTACAGCTAAGAAGGAAGTGAACTAAGAATTGGTCTGTTCCCCTACTGTACCCAGGAGCCACTAAAAGAGTAGGAATTGTTCTTAGCAGCTGAACTCTCTCTCCAGCTTTTTTACCTGGGTTTTGTACTTCAAACTCTGGTCCTTATTCGTATACAAATAAGCACTTTACTAATCAAGACAGGGTTTCACTATGTAGCTACGGCTGTCCTAGAACTCACTATGTAGATGAGGCTGGCCTCAGACTCAGAGATCTACCTTCCCCTGGCTCCCAAATACTCGAAGTAAAGGCATGTGCCACCAAGCACACCTAGTCCTTTACATTCTAAATATTGCAAATTTTTAGTAAACTTTAAGATTTTTCCATGTTGACTTCAGAACTTTAAAAATGCATTAAAACTATGAATATATTAAAAGTATAGGATCAATACATATTATATTTTATATTATATATTATATATAATAATATATGCAATAGTGAGAATGCTGGCTCATACTGTAATTTGCCTGTTTTGTTGAGACAGGTTATCAATATGTAGTTCTGGCTGTCCAGAAGCTTGATGTATAGACCAGGCTGGCCTCAAGAGATCCTCCTACCTCTGCCTCTAAGTGCTGGGGCTAACGGTGTGTGCCACCATGACCCAGCGGTAGTGCTTTAATCTTTTTAAAGCTTCCAACACTGTTTTTCCTAGTGACTGTACTAGTTTACATTCTCACCAACAATGTGCAGGACCCCCTTTCCCCACATCCTTTACCAGCACTTGTTGGTTTTGTTTTTGTTGTTATTGCCCTTGTTTTTCAAGAGTCTCAGGTAGTCCAGGCTATCCTGGAAATGTATGTTAGCCTTGAACTGATCCTCCTGCTTCTACCTCCTGATTGCCAGGACTACAGGCTTGTTGCTACATGACCTGCTTCATTTGTCCCTTTGATAACACTCATTCTAACAGGAGGGAGGAGCTGTCTCCAGGTTTTGACTGCATTTCCTTGGTAAATACTGATGATGAGCATGTTCTCATAAACCTGCTGTTTGTGATTTTGTCCCATTTTTTCTATCCATGTCTGTCTATCACCCTCACTTCCAAGCTAAGGACCAAATCCTAGGCCTAAATGCTCTACCACTGAGCTAAATTAAATCTCAAACCATCTGCAGGCTGTTGGTCTGGTTTCTTCATTGACTATAAATGATAATTCATACCCAAAGGATGATGACTAGATGCAGTGCAACCAAAGCCTTCTTATAGAGCATTTTGCCAACATCACACTTGTGGGACAGAAACAAAGAGGAAGTATGAACTCTGCTTAAAATCTGCTCCCAGAAAACTTGAAATCTCAAATGGTCAGGGGTTTGAAACAACTTGTATATGAGAAAGTACCTCATACATGAGAAAGTAGCAAAGGTCTCACACTATGGAAGGATCAAGAGCCAGAAGAAGCTGTGATGCCGCTGAGGAAACTGAAAGAAAAGGTCAAAGAGGCAGAGCCACTGCAGAAAACCCTGGCTCAGAGGGCTCTGACACGTGCTCAGCGAGTGTACCAGAATGAGAAAACAACCCCCAACACCTCTTGTAGAGGCTCTGCTTCAGGTCAGGGTCCAGCAAACCCTGATTCCCTACTTCCAGTGTTTATAAACCAGGTTGCCTAGGGGAAGCTCATTTGCCTGAAACTTTAAAATAAGAATAATTCAGTGTTAGATATTCATTTGGGAAGATTAATAGGAGAATCCATGTAAACTGCCCTTGGTAGGGAAGTAAACATGCTACCAACTAACCCACATCAAGCAAAGCCTGATTTCCAGGCTGAAGCCAGACTTGGAAAGATCATCAGCTCAGTATGGAGAGGTGCCACAGTGATTGGGGGTGATGAGCACAGAGGTGGCAGGTAAAACCATGACAGAGAGTTGGATCTTGGCAAGCTGGAAAGGAGTCATGTGCCCTCACGGCCCCAGCCATTCTTTCTATTAAAACAGTGCTCAGCCTATAGAGCTTAACCCAACACACCCAGCTGTTTTCATCTCAAAACACACTTCCCAAGAGCAGCAAACAAAGGTCAGGGATGGGATGTAGAAATCCAGGCAGAGAAACCATGGCATGAACAAAACAGCTGGAGGGCTAGGCAGGGGCAAATGAATAGTACTGGAATGTCACCTGGCAAGAGCTCAAAAAATATCTGAGGCAGGTAGCAGGGTTTCCTGGGGCAATGAGAACACTTGTGCCACAGAAAGGGCAGTTCGTGGTAGATGACAAGTGGTACGAGGCTCCAGTGGCACCAGCAGAAGGTGTACAAGGTTAAGGGAAGGACCCGCACAAAAGTGGAGGAAGAAGCATTCATTAGTTCAGTCTTGACAGAGCCTTTCACAAACCCTGAGCACTGGTTAGGATTGAAGATAAACTGAATAGATAAAGAGGACGCTTGTGAGACTGACTTCATTCCCATCAGGGTCATTCTGGCTAGGGGATGTAGCTCAGTGACAAGCCACTTAACCAACATGAATAAGGTCACTGATTCAACTCCCAGTATCCAGGGGAAAACAAACAGATCATTCCAAATTAATTCAGATTATTATGGACTATATTTTGCCTCAGAACCCCCGACCCCCAACAATAGGTTTCCTGAACAGAGAACATAGCCATAGGAGTAAATCCTCTGTCCTCTCTAGCCCACACTGAGAAAACATAAGAGTCCCTATTAAGTGTTAATGTGTGGTTTGGTTTAGGCTTTGACAGAGGAAAACAACTAAAAACTAAAGCATGCTGACCTCCGCCCTACCCTCATCTGCCTCCTGAACACACATGTACACACATAGCCTCCCATCTGTTTGAGTTGCTACCCCATGACTTGGCAGGCATCTGGGCTATTTCAGTTTAGATAAGGAGCCAGAAGACATGGGCCTTATCGGCTCTCCTCCTCCTGAACTGAGGGAAAAGTTTCCTCCCAAGCAAACATGAGAGCTCTCTGATGCTACATGGAGCAGTGAGTGCCACTCACAGGCCAGCGGCTGCACCCCCTCACTGCCATAAGACCTGAGCCTTGTAAAGTTGACTTCTGCCCTCCAGTGTCCGCATGCCCACAGGAGGCTGGGCCTTCAGCTCCATTAACCACAGATATCACTTCACAGCCCAGGGTGGTTCTGACTTGGACCCAGACTAAGAACAGACCTTCCCCTGACCTTCCTCTGGCAGCAGTGCCAGTTCCACAAGAGACCCTTGTTGCTTTCCTCCAAAAAGCCATTACTACATAAAGGCAGGCTGGCCTAGAGCTTTGGGTCTACAGTCCATATCCTTCTTTCCAAAGTCTGAGACAGGATCTATTTTCATTATCAAGCAGGGGTCTGCCATCTCCAACCACAGATGTTCCCACAGGTCCTTGAGCAATGATCTAGTCCACACTCTACTTGATTCCCATCCTTACCATCCTCTCTTTTTCTTGCTAGAAAGCTATCTGTTCTAGAGAGAGTAACAATGGTCACAATGTGCACCACACACGCGCGCGCACACACACACACACACACACACAAACACACAAACACACCCAGCAGCCTCAAACCAAAAACAAAACTAGGTTTCTCCAAGAGCCTGGAGAGGTAGTAGGAAACCACTTGGGTTTGGTAGGTTCCCATGGAAGGAGTAAATGGCAATGACATTTGAATTTTCAAAGACTGGGAAAACCAGCCAGGAAAGAGATGAGACAGCTGGCCTAGGAGGCCTCTTAGCATCAGAGGAGGCTAAGAGCTTTTTTCCTGCCTAGATTCAGGTTGTCCACCAGGGAACAGATGATATGATGGTCCTTTCTCCTGCTGGGGCCAAAAAAACAGATCCCTCACCAGGCCACATTACCTAAGGTCTGTGTGCTTGTACTAGATTTCATTAGCAAGTAGCCTTTTAAATGCTATATGCTACAAAGATTGCTTTTGTGCTATTGGCCCCAAGACCACTGGGTGAGAACAGGAAGGGCTCCTTCTGCTAGGCACATAGCCATTATAAAAAACAAGCTGAGCTTTGACAAGGCTACTTGGGACAGCACAGCCCATTGCTCTCTTTTATGTGACCTCCTGAACTAAAGGGTAATTGCTCAAAAAGGGCTCAGCCTGGTTCTGGCCACATCCAGAGAAGCTGCTAATAAAGTACAGATTTCTTTGAGCTGGGCCAGGGCCCGAGGTAGGCACAGTCAGGATGCAACTCTTCTGAAGAACCAGTGGAAGCTGAACCCATGACAATGTCAAGCCTCCACCTCTTCTCCATCTTTTGTTAGAACTGATAATATCAGCTTCCACTTCCCTTCCTGTCCAACAAGGAAGAATACTTCCACAAAGCCAAGTAAACATTGATTCTGGAAGGTGAACCTTAGTCACCCAAAACAGAGCGAAGCCCAGGAAAAATGACTTGAGATGATCATCTAGAAAGCTGCTCTGAGAAGCCCTGTTCCTAATGCTGCTGTGGCCTATGACAATTTCTGCTCGGGATGAGTCACTGGGTGGATATGGGACTAGAAAGTCTGGTCCTCTGAGGCCTAGGCACCACCTAGGAACAAGGCCAAGAACCACAAATGGCTGAGTTGACACATCTACAACAGATCTTGACCACTCTCTTGAGAATTCCTTTAGATATGTTATATCAACATTCTCATACTGTGGGTAAAATATAGGATGGGACATTCACCTTCATTGTACTGAGGGGAGATTTGAGAACCTCGTGAGCATACCTGTCATCCAAATCTAAAGTACTTGAATTGTTCTGGGGTGAGTCTCCCTGAGTCAAGAATAGGCCTCAGGCAAGAAGGACATACTTCTTTCCCAGAGTGCTCTTGGAGATACTGACAATGCTTAGGCTCAACCTGGGTGATACTCTAGTTTTGGTGGCAGGTTGGGAGGGAAGACAGGGGCCTGACACTTGCTCATTCTGTTGTTTACAATTTTGATATAGAAAATCTAGCATTCCCTCTAACCCCCAAAATAATATGGGGTTGGAGAAATGGCTCAGCAGTGTGCTCTTCAAGAGAATCTAGGTTCCATTCCTACCCCTGCATCAGAAGGCTCACAAACCAATTCCAGGGGATCCAATGGCCTCTTTTGAAAATTCATGCAGGCACACATATACACAAATAAATAATAAATCTTATTTTTTCAACTATAAAATACCCCAAAACACCAAAGTACTGCAATTGTCTGGTAACAAAATAGGACTGATTCTAAGACTGTTTCAGATATCAAAACCTATTTGCAAAGAAAATGATGTACTTCATGCATGGGACTCCCTGTTCACATTCCGTCAAACCATCTTGATGACTCATTCCTGACACAAGGCAAATACTATGTAAATAATTGCCATACTGTATTTAGGAAATAATGGTTTAAAAAAAAAAAAAGGCCTGTTTGTGCTCAGTACAGACACAGCCAGCAACCAACACAGGACTAAGTATACGCTATCTGACAAGAACAACATTAACATATTTTCCCAATATTTTTGATCCCTTCAATGCAGAAGCCAAGGATACAGAAGATAATGTTTTTGTTTGTTTCTTCATCTGTGAAAAAACAGAAGGTTTGTTTGGCTTCATAAAAGGGAGGCCAGGGGGCTGGAGAGATGGCTCAGCAGTTAAGAGCGCCAACTGCTCTTCCAAAGGTCATGAGTTCAAATCCCAGCAACCACATGATGGCTCACAACCATCTGTAATGGGATTTAATGCCCTCTTCTGGGGTGTCTGAAGACAGCTACAGCAAGCAGGGTCCGAGTGAGTGGGAAGAAAAAAGTGTCTGAAGACAGCTACAGTGTACATATAATAAATAAATAAATCTTTTTAAGTGGGGGTTGGGGGAGAGGCCAGGTCATTCTCTGCTGCTATCAAGTCAGTTAGTGCTATCAAGTCAGTTGGTGATCCTGAGCTTAGAATGAGACACTGGAAGCTCAGCTTCAAGGGTGGGAAGACAGACTTTTGTACCTGCCCCAGTCCTTCCTGTCCTCACTCCAGTTCCAACTAATAAAAGCTGATCCTTCTACCAGGGCAGCTGGACCCCTCTAAAGGCAATACTCTTTGCCAACCAACCCCCAATCCAGCTAAGAGGCACCGAATTTGTGTGACTTCTGTGTAGAAGACAGGGAGAATTTCTTTTATTCTTTTATTCAGAAATTAAATTGTGCTGTCACTACACAGCACTATGTACTATGAAGAAACAGAACGCAATGATCACCACATTTAACAAATTCATCATGTGCTGACAGAGGTAAGCCCTGCAAGTGTCAAATGAGTGTCTACTACCAAACTCCACCACCACAGGGTCACTCCACCACTCAGAGTCTATCACCACAGGGCCATATTGCCAAGTCTTTCACAGGCCAATGCCACCAACAGTGGGGGGCCACTAAGCTGAGGCTTCCAGGCCTCTACTGTCTCACCACCCCCAGAAGGGTGCCTCTAGTTAAGCAATGATAGTTCTAGGACAGGGAACAAAGGCTTCTGGGTTGGTCCAACCCAACCAGTGTTGATAGGGCTTCCCCATCTCCATAAAGTCCTCAATCCTGTCTCTTAGACACAATGTATATGAAGTTACCATCCCCTCTCCTAGCACCACAGCTTAAGCTTCAGAATTGTTTTAACTACAGTCTATGATAGCTATTTCTTGGATATCAACTTAACTACAACTAGAATTAACTAAAACCCAATCGGCTGGATACACCAGTGAGGGAGTTTTCTTTTTCTTTTTTGTTTTGGATTTTCAAGACAGGGTTTCTCTGTGTAGCCCTGGCTGTCCTGGAACTCACTCTGTAGACCAGGCTGTCCTAGAACTCAGATTTCTGCCTGCCTTTGTCTTGAGAGTGGTGGAATTAAAGGTATGTGCCACCAGTACTTGGGGTTTTCCCCCCTTGATTAAATCATTGAAGTGGGAAGACCTTTAATCTTAATCCTTTGAGGTAGGAAGACTCACCATGTACACACACACACACACACACACACACACACACACACACCATGGAAGAAGGACACTCTTGCTCTTTGCCTACTTGCCATTGCTCTTACTGGCAAGTTCATTCCTACACTGGCATTAGAACCTACTCCCTCAGATTCTGGCAAATACTAACGACCAACTGAGATTTCCAGCCTCACGGACTGAACAACTATAAGATTTTTGGACTTTGCATTGGTACACAACCATTGTTGCCAACCAAGCCTGTAAGTCACCCTAATAAATTCCATACACAGAGAGAGAGAGAGAGAGAGAGAGACAGACAGAGAGAGAAACAGAGACACTCATACTCATTCTATCAGTTCTGTTTCTCTAGAGCAGTGAGCAGTGGTTCTCAACCTGAAGATCATAACCCCTTTGGCATACCTCTATTTCCAAAACTACATTACAAGTATGTTACATTAAGAGTCATAACGGACCAGGGCAGTGGTAGTGCATGCCTTTGATCCCAGCACTTGGGAGGTAGAGACAGGTGGATTTCTGAATTCGAGGCCAGCCTGGTCTACAGAGTGAGTTCCAGGACAACCAGGGCTACACAGAGAAACCCTGTCTCAAAAAACCAAAAAGAGTCATAATGGTAGCAAAATTACAGTTAGGCAGTACCAACTAAAATAATTTTATGGCTGGGAGTCACCACAACATGAGAAACTGTATTAATGGGTCACAGCATTAGGAAGGTTGAGAACCACTGCTCTAGAGAGCCCTGACTAATACAAGTTCAATACTTAAGTTGTTCTTCAACTTAGAAATTTATATCACCTGCTGAGACCTCATTTTCTGATCTATAGAAGCAGAATGATCAAATAACCTCATGGAGTTGCTATAAGAACTCATCAATGTAAGAGATTTTCTGCAATATCTTGGAGAACCTGGCACATTATAGATGCCCAATACAGTGACTCCCCAATCAGCCACAATCCTCTATCCTATCTTGCCTTGGGTTGCAATGTATAAGAGGCAGAAACTCAGATACAAGCCTTAGGAGTTTAAGAACTGAGCAACAGTCCCATGCAGGGTGATAGCTAGAGGAAACAATGGGCTGAGAAATCAAAATCCTACTCTTCAATCTGCTTCCACTAACCAGAGCTGTGTCTCAAGGAAAGTAACCTCATCATCCTGAGCATCATTAGAAGAGAGGTGGCTTTTTCACAGAAGCAGTAGGAACAAAAAAAAAAAAACACCCCAAACCAAAAAACAAACAAACAAACAAAAACAAAAACTACAAACTACGTGCTTTGAGGCAGCATTCTACAAGACCCAGTGCCATCCTCAGTCAAAGTGCGGAGCAGGTTCAACACAAAGTAAACTCTAAACAGAGGGTAGCACAAGCACTGAAAATACAATTCAATCCTGAAGAACACTCAGCAAGTGAAGACTTACACACTGAAAGTTACAACATATTATTTAAAGAAATTAAAGGTCTGCACCAAAGAAAACATGCTCATGTTCACAGATGACTGTGGAGACACACCCCAAACTGATCTACAGACCTTTTTTTTTTTTTTTTTGGTGGGGGGAGGAGCAGGGAGCAGAGAGTGTTTCTCTGTATAGCCCCAGCTGTCCTAGAACTCACTCTGTAGACCAGGCTGGCCTTGCCTATCTCTGCCTCCTGAGGGCTGGGATTAACGGCATATGCTACCACGTCCAGCTGCCATGCCAATCTTAAATATATACTTCTTTGAATGACATATACAAATGGCCAATAAACACATGCAAGGATGCTCCACATCCCTAGCCACTGGGGAGACATAAATCAAACTAAGCAAGAGACCAATTCACAATCATTAGAGTGTGGTAAAGATCAAGACAGTAAGTAGTAGTGAGGATCTGGAAAGACTGGAAGTCGTCTATACGGCTGGCAGAGAATAAAATGGTGCAGCCACTTGGGACACAGTCTGGGAGCTCCTCAACAACGAAGCAGTTGCCATGTGAGCCAGCAACTCTACTCTTAGAGACATAGGATATCAGGAAATCTATGTCCACCTAAAAATGTGTACACAAGTAATCATAACAGCATTGCTCACAACAGGCAAAAAGTGGAGACCCTCCAACACCCATCAGTTACATAGGATTAACAATATGTGGGAGAGCCACACAATGAAACATTTAGGCACTTAAAAATAAAATATTGTTACAAAAGTGGATGAACCCTGAGAACAACCTATGTGAAAGAAGCCAGATACAAAAGGCACAAGTAATACAACTCATTTAAATGAAGTACACAAAGTCCAGGGACACAAAGTACATAATAGTTGTCAGGAACTGGGAAGAGTGATGAACAGGGAGTGACTGCTAATGGGCACAGGGTTTCCTTGTAGGACGATAAGAATATTCTAGAATTAGATAGTGAAAATGGTTATACAACCTTGTAAATATACTTAAAAACTATTGAATTTCAAACTACTGAGTTACACACTGCTAAAGGAGTGAATTTTGCCAGTCAGGCCTGTAAAAACAGCACTTGGAAGACAGAGAAGGGGGAAGGCAAGTTCAAGTCTCAAAACAAAGGGTGGGAGGAGAATTCTAGCCAGTCCCAGTGGTGTGTGCCTACAGTCCCTGCGGCATGGGAGATCGAGACAGGGTTCACTTGAGCTCTTTAGTTCAAGATCAGCCTGAACTACATAATAAGGCTTGTATCAAAAGCAGGGGTTGGGTTGGGGACTGTGTACTATATTATATGCCTATAGTCCCACAGCTCAGGAGGTTGGGGCAGGACACATGCCACAAATATGAGGACAGCCTGAGTTCCATAGTAAGTTCCAGGTTGGTGTGATATAAAGCGAGACTCTGTCTAAAAAAATAGATAGCTAAGACTAAAATGCACATTCTCCAGACAATCCTAATTCTAACCCAGCCTCAAAAAACAAGTACGTAAAGTGATGATTGCAGAGACAGGAAGACCTGAGTTCAACTCTTGGCACCTATGGGAAAGCTGTATGAAGCAGAGTACATCTGTAAGCAGCCCTAGGGAAGCAGAAATGGGAGATCCCCAAGGCTTTCCTATCAGCCAATCTAGCCACACTGGTAACATCTAAGTTCAGAGATCTTGTCTCAAAAAAAAAACAAAATGGAGAACAACCATGGAAGACAACTGATATCAACCTTTAGCTTGCATACCTACTACCATACATAACATACACAGGCACAGATATACACACAGTAAATTTTATATGAATACATATCAGTAAAGCTGTATTTTTTTTTAAATGTTAGGGCTCTAGTTTAATTTTGTGGTATAGCACTTATGAAGCATGCATAAGGTTCTGGTTTATACCACAAAAAAAAAAAAATTACCAAAATTCATTTTTTTTCAATTTACCAAACTTTTAATGAAGACTAGGCACCTACATAACTTGTGTAAAGTCCAGGGTTAATCTTCAGCACCCATCACATACATGCTTATGGTTTAATCTACTGTGATGTTGATCATAAGACAGTGACTTGCTCAGACATGCATTTGCAAAAGGAAGACTATATTTTAATAACCTCTAGATGACTGAGGCTAACCCCTGACCTTACATCTGAACTCAACAGACAAGCACTTCACTGTGACAAGGAATCTCAAACCTCATGAACTTTTCCTACTCTGTGACTTTAAAATTCCCTGGCCTTTATCAATTTGTAAATGGGTCTTTTGACCAACATGATTTTGTAATCTCCTGTGCTGGTCATCTGGAAAATACTGGCTCCTTGCATTACACTGTTCTTCTGGAGAGAAACACAGCACAGATTGAAATGAATTAATAAACCACCACCTGTATAACATCATCCCAAGGTCAGTGCTGTTGGAAAAGCTCTTCAGTATTTTAAAGTGCCCAGCCCAGGACAGACTCTAATTTGTTCTTTTAAGCTCTGATCTCACCAAGGCCATATGAATTGTTAGCTATTTCCTTTGAAGCAACAGATTCATCAATGTTCACTTTGGGGGGGGGGGGAGTTTAGAAAGCACTCATATCTGTGTATCCACAGTCATGACCACAGTTTTACATCAGTGCATTCTGAAAACCCATTAAGTTCAATGTGCAACTCACACAATCGAATAAGAGCTTTTCCCACACAACCCCCAGAGCTGGTAAGTAGAATGCTTAGTTCCTATTTCATCACACAGAAAGGTAAGAACATGTGCCCAAGCACAGCACATTAGTGTTGATTAAATGAATCTGCTTCATTAAGGCCAGTGTTAAATGAAGTGGAGGGCAAGGGCCTGGTATGGTGGCCTATATGCAGCTGATTCCTGAAAAGGTGTCGCCAGTTTTGTCTCTAATTTTGCCCTAATTTTACATCACTGGTGAAAAGAAAAGTAATGAGTTAGTACTGCTAGGAAAATGGTTCTGCTCTGAAGACTCCCTTAGACTGGGCTTAAGGACCTGCAGTGCCTGGGGAGCCCTCTAAGAACCACTGGGTGAGGACAGCACTCCCTCCTGGACAGGAGGTAGTGAATAAAGCAAACAGCCAAGCTCGCTGTGTGACTTATAAAGAGCCATGAGCAGATGTGACTCTCAGAGCCAGGTGGGAGCTGACCTGTGCCCGCAGGACGGGTTGCCTCCAAATACAGAGCTGGCTGAACAGGCTCCTTCCTGATTGCCAAACCCAACACCACCATCCCTACTCCCTGGCCTTGCACCACCTTTCCCTTCCTTTGACCTCCGACTAGAGGACCAGTATAGACAGTGGATGGCTAGGGATAGAGGGTAGGAGGACAGAGAGGGAAGAGGAAGCACAACCCACATCTCCTGCCTTTGCCCCCCAGCTTGGCCCACCAACCAGGGCCCACCATCCCCTTCTTGAAGATACTTCTCTCACCTAGACCCAAGCTCCAGGTACTTGACTGGGAAGGTGCCTTCTCTTGACCCTAAAATGGGCCCCTACCCAGCAGCCACAAACATAAGACCCCTGGCTGGCTCAAAGCCCTATACCCCCATAACTAATGGTAAGCAGCATGAGGTCTGCTGGGAGTGGATTTTTTATTTGAAATGAGACTGTAACACCAGCGCCCAAAGCCACTTGGCTGGAGCTAAAGGAGGAAAACAAAGTGCCATTCAGGGCCCAGGACAAACAATAGGCCCTTATCCTCTCTTCTGGTCCGGGCCCAGAGCTGCTGAGCAGAACTAGAAGGCACAATGGGCAGTCCCTGGGCAGGGTACCCCTAGATGTGTGTGGCCCCAGACAAACATTTTTTTGTGATCTGTATACATGAAGAACTTGAACCATTCAGTATTACTATGCTAGTACCATTCTGATAGCCCAGGGACACAGGTTCATACAGGAAATGTCACAACTGCCTCCTGAGACTGGGCTTAGACATAGACCAGAATAATTACATGGAACAGCTGGCTATCCGTGCACAGGGATACAACTCAAGAGCATCCCAAAGGGTCAATGTGCCAAAAGGGCACAAGATGGAAACTGTGAGCATTTGGAGAAAGGAATTCCAAAGTGTGCCTTGAGGTATGGCCTGTGCCAGGAGCCACTCTTGGACAAATAGTGGTACTTCTAAAAATATAATCACAATCATGGTTTGAAAGATTATGGGGGCTGTCCTCAAAAATGGATGAAGAATTGTAAGTCTATGTGCTTCCTGTTTCCCAATTCTGGGGTGATCAAGCCACACAGGAAACAGTAAACCTCAGTGAGTCCCTGGGTCTTCACATTCACACCTACTGGCTAACAGGATACTTAGAGTGTAGCACCTTACTGGGCCAGCCCCTCAGTGAGGCCCACAGGTGAGGTACCAGAAAAGGAGAGCATAGAGAGACTTTACTGAGAGACTAGGATCAGACAGTATGAATGAGAACAAACCCAGATGACTCCCAGACTGGTAACTTCTGCTGAAGCACTGAATTCAACTCTAAACATGCTCTATCCCCTAGGGGCAATTCTGCCACCCATACCAGAGCTGGTTAAAGGAAATGCCCTGCAAGCCCCTAGGCTGGACCAATGAGAAGAGGCTCACCAGATCATCAGACAGCACCAATCATGGGCCTAGCAGGGCAGCAGAGAGGCTGCTCAGGCTCCTTTTTCACGCTCCACTTGATGACAGGGAGAGACAATTCTTAGTTTGAAATGTGCCTAAGGTTCAAGTATCCTGCCAAATTGCCAATCAGAAACTGCCAGCTGCAGGAGACAGATAGCTACAGGGGAGGGAGGATTCCCTAGAGGCCCCCATAAGCTTGGGGTGTGCTCATGAGCCACTGTGCTTTTCCCCCACAGTATGATCACAGTAGTAACAGCACAGGCTCTGGCCTTCTGCTGGCTTCTTTGATGACAGCAGATGTCAGGGACTTCTTTTCCCTACGGTGTCCCCAGCAGGTATCTGAGACTTATTCCTTCAGCTACAGAGCAATACCCAAAGCCAGGTCTACAGCACAACAATTCATGCCAGGCAGCTACACAGAAACTAAGGGTGTGGAGTGATTCAGCCCCACCCACGAAGGGCTATGCTGGTGGCCTTCCCTCAGAGGAACTCTAGGGAAATGGGCCAGAGATCTCGGGAGGCAGGATGCCAGGCTCCAAGCTTCCCACTACACATCCCAAAGTCTCGTGCTAAAGGAGGCGAGAGGGTATCCAGGCAGCAATCCCAGCTCTGACAAGCATGCACTGGTGGGTGATGCCTGGTTTCAGCCTAGAGCCCCACTTTGCTTCTGTCTCCTCTCTTCTTAGTCCAGGCGCCAGCAATTGCTGGAATCTTCCCGCTCTTCAAGCTAAGTACTCTCCACCCTGACTCTAACTCTCCTCCAAGCTCTTCACAGCCCCTGTCCTGTCCTTCTGCCCCCTCATCCCCAATAAACAAGCCCACCAACCTGCATTCTTTAGCCACTGGGTCTGCTAGAACACACACTGTTGTTGGCAGGGCTTGGCAAAAAATAAAAAAAAAAAAAAAAAAAAAAAAATTGACCTTTGTGCGGGGCAGGCGCTCTTTCCTGGCTCTCCTGTCCATTCCAACTGGGTAAATAGTAAATAGTTATGGGATAAACCCAAAGGGAGAGTAAGATGGCACTACAGAAAGTGTACGATGGACTTGGCCTTTAGTAACTTCCAGTAAACCATTACTGGGAAACTCATAGTCCCCTCAGGAGTGTATGTGGAAACGCCCTGCTCAGGAGAAGGAGCTCTGAAAATCAGTACAGGCTTCCAGAAAAAAAGCCTTCTCCTTTTCCTACCTAAAATAAAGAAATTGATAAGCTAAGGAAAGAAGTGTGGCATTCTAGAACTAAGCTCCAAGGAAGGCTAGGCCAGGCCGGGGCACCCTCATTCTGGTTTACAGTGAATGAGAACTGCTGTCTACTATCACTGGGCTTTGCCTCACACTTCAGTTCAGGACACCAACAATTAAATAACATATCCACTGCCCTGGTTGCTGTTAAAAAAGAAAGATCTGGAAATCTCCTGGCACTTTCAACCCTAAAGTAGAGATTTGTTTGGTACATAGGTGACCTGGGTTGACAGGCACATAGACCCAGCTTCGGGGTTCCTGGCAGCACCATTCCCTGCTCAGGGCAAGCTGCAGGGTAGGTCCTCCAAGGGCTGCCTACTGTCTAAGATGGCCTAAGAGGACCCGTAACAAAAAGGGAACAAAATGCTCAGCTTCCTCCTGGGTTAATAGTCTTCTTATCCAGGATGGATCGACCACAATCAATTGTAAAATCTCTAACTGGGCAGTGGTAGCACACACATTTAATCCTAGCACCCAGGAGGCAGAGGCAGGGGCATCTCTGAGTTCAAGGCCAGCCTGATCTACAGAGTTCTAGAACAGCCAGGGCTACGCTGAGAAGCCCTGTCTGGGGCCAGGGAGATTAATCTCTAATGAAGAATGCAAGTCTACCCTCTCACAGAAGCCTATACTCTCCATGGCATGGCAGAAACAATGAATGGGATTCTCTCCTCCTCCCAACCATGCTTCAAAAGAGGGAACTGCACCAGTGAGACACTTGTCACCCCAGGTAGCTCCAGTACAGGGAGGTGAACAAGCCTCCATGGGTTTTCCCTGGACCAACTCCACTATTAGCATTCCACTTCTAACCGTTACAGATAGAGAAATGAGAAGCAAAAGAATAAAGAACACATTTTTCAGCTGGTGAGACTCAGCAGGTAAAGGTTCTTGCTGGCAAGCCTGACAAACAAGAGTTTGATCTCCAGGAACAACATGGTTGATGGAGAGAACCAACTCTAACAAATTGTCCTGCCATGCACCCCCCACACACACACACCTATAATTAGAATATCTAGAAAAAAGATTTCCCCAGCCTCTGGCCACTTTGAAGCAATAACCTCCAAACATCTTCCTCGAGTGGGCCTCAGCAGCACTAGAGCATCTGCCTGGATGTTCAAAAGGAACAATTAAAGGAGAAAACATCTGTTTGCAAACTCTCCCTTGGAAGAGTACTCTGTAGGGCCAAGGTGGGGTCTGTGCCAATGCCACACACTCTCCAAGATGTCTAGAGCAGGACAGTGCAGTGACAACGGTGGAATGAACAGGTCCCAGGCCAGAAGTGAATGAACCAATTTTGAGGATCTGTGCTAAGAAGAACAAGTAGGCAACAAGGAAGGGGGTGAAAACTTGAGGAATGGCATCCAGGGCTCTTCTGTGTCAAAGAAGAACTCAAATCTAGGTCATAACTCTTTGGAGTTACTCTATCACTCATACCTGGGTTTATGAAAATGGGCATCAGTGACAAGTGATACCAATTTAGTAATAGCAGTTTGGAGCTTTGACAATGCAGGTTTCAACAATGCCTGATTTTTTTAAAAAAAATGCTTGTCCAGTGAATATATGAATGAATAGGCTGAGAACAAGGCTGCTTGTGTCAGAAGTAATCAAACAGGCAGAGATAGGCAAAAGGCGTAAGGATGACTAGAACATATCATACTTCTTGCTGAGACAGGGGAAGGACAGAATGCGGGTGGGGTAGAATGAGAGAGAGCAATGGTATTCTCAGACTCCACAAACCCTGGTGACTCAGAAGATACCTGTTGAAAGTTCTGTTCCTTATAAGCTGAGTACCCATGCTATGGTGGAACAGAAGGATCTATCTTCTTTCTCCTGCCACAGGTTCCTGCCTCATAGCTGGGAAGAAAGGAAAACCCCAAACATAGACTCAGTTTTGGAAGAGGGCACAAGCACAGGGAGACAAGAGAATGGGCAAATCCAGATAAAATAGCAGTCACTGGGGCTGGGAAGGGACAGCACAGCAGATCAAACAGGGGCTTGCCTCAACCCTCAGCCTCCAAGCCATACCTCGATCATCACACACTCCCCTCCAAGTAGCCCTGCACTTTGGCTCCTTCCTTCTGCTTAACATCAGGATTCTCTCCTCTTCAGGGTACCAGAGCTGGGCCTGAGTCCAGACTTAATTTGTTCAATGCACAGAGACACCAGAGTGTAACGAAGGAGGCATGGCTAAGGAGGAAAAGCCTTTCTTGGCTCTTGGCTGGGCTGCCAGCAACTGTACCCATTTATACCCTCTTTCCTGTACATGTAAGGGAGAAAACCCACTTCCACTGAACAGCTAGGAGTGAGCAAACAGCCTTGAGAAGAAACTCAGTCTCTCTCTCTCTCTTTCTCTCACACACACACACACACACACACACACACACACCAAACAGAAAATAGAAATAAAAAAAAACTAAAAAAAAAAAAAATCCTTTGTATTTCTTCAAACCTTCAAGCAAGATTGTCTTTATCTCTGTTGTAGTCCTGAAGAAGCGCATTCTAAATCTGGGTGTACCTGCAATCCCAGAATTCAGGAAGTAATCTGCTATACAGCAGAATTGAAGCTATCCCTGGCTACATGAGATCCTGTCTCAAACAAACAGGTAAACAAACAAAAAGCTACATTCTAGAAATGAGAAAACAAACAAAACATGCTAACCAGATGAAAAGTGAGGCACCGAGGCCAAGGCCCTGCTCCTAGACTCCAGACACACAGTGCAGGGAGGAGAAAGAGGAAAGGACACTACAGGCTTTGCAAAGAACACAGCACAGACATAAGAGAGGCACAGCTGCCATTCAGAGACAAGTACAAGCTCAGGCCTTCAGAGGTAGGAAGGTATTGTTTAGTCACCACCGAGGCAGGATGGTGAAGGGACAGCTTGGGTGCTACCAGTGTCTGAGATTCTGAACTCTGCCATATCCAGAACAAGAAGCTTTCCCCTTGAAGGTCAGTTTCCTCAAGGTGACACCTCCAATATGGTTATAAGAAAGCAGAGGGCTGGGCTGTGACTCAGTGGTAGACTTCTTGTCCAGCCTAGCATGTGAAAAAGCCCTAGGTTTGAAGTAGAGATGATATGTGAAACAATACCAGGAAAGCTGGGTATGGTAGAGCACTCTTGAAATTCTAACACTGGAAGGCTAAGCCAGGAGAACCACTTAAAATTTGTACCCAATATGGGCTGCAGAATGAGTGAGGGCCAGCCTAGATGATACAGTAAGTCTCCATCATTCATTCATTAATTAAAAGTCAGGATGTAGATCTGACAGAGTGCTTGCCTTGCATAAGCCTTGAGTTCAATCCCAAGCACCACAGAAATCAGCTGTGAAGGTGTACACCTGGAACCCCACCTCCTAGGAGATAAAGGCGGAAGGGTCAGAAGTGTAAGATCATGCATGGCCACACAGAAAGCCCTACAGCAGCCTGGGCTACATAAAATGTTGCCAAAAATGGGGGGGGGGGGGAGAAAAGAAAGGAAAGGAGAAAGGGAGGACCCCAGGAGAGCAGAATGAATGTAGTCACTGATATCATATATAGCCATGATTACTCATCATAGCATCATTTATGTCATGATCATTTGATTTTACTATTGCTTTTTTATATATAAATTTAGTTCTAAGAGAAACACAGCACATTAAAAAACACCAAAAAATAAAATCTGATCTTCCTCATACTATGGATGTTGCTGAGGGTTTCAGATAACAAACCTCTAGAGAGAGCCAGTTATAATTCAGATCCTGAAATGTCCTTGGTAGATCCAGAAGTTGAGGGTTTGGTCACTAGCTGCTGGACTGCAGAGAGGTGTTGGGAGCCTGTGAGGGGTGAGGCTACCTGAAAGAAGGTAGGTCATCAAAGATATATCTTTCTTTCTTTCCTTCCTCCCCCCACCCCCTGAACTTTCTGGCTAACACAAACTGATCTGTTTCATCTGTCACATGCTACAGGAGTGATGCACTTCAATGCCACAGTTCCAGAAACAACAAAGCCAACCAATCACTAATTAAAATCTCTAGGACTGATTGATCTCTAGGATGAGATAAATCTCATCTTTATACGCTCCTTACTTCTGGTATTTTGTCACAGTAACAAAAAGCTAACACAGATATACACCCTACATTCTCAAACTCACATTTCAGTTAGGAAAAACAAGACCCATCATCTTCCTAATTACAATGCTCTATGCTCATGAATGAGACTGGGGTCTATTTGCCTACATGAAGCCCACCTGGCATCTATTATTCTAGAAAAGGTTTTCTGAAGAAGCCATAGAGTTTCAGATGGTCTTCCTCTAAATCTAAGGGAAGAGGGTAGGAAATAGGTTTTGGGCTTGAAATCTAATAAACAGAATAATGACATGAGGATAAAGAGACAGCAGACTGATGTGGCTTATTCAGCAAATAACTGTCCCTCGTGTAATGTGAATAGTCTTGTGGTCATCTGCAGAAGCCAACAAGAGTATCTCCACCTCAGAGCAGGCATAGACCTGTTCTTTCTCCTTTTCACTCTTTCACTTCATGCCTCTCTGTGGCTAAAGAGTCATGCACATTACCATACACAAGAATGCCCAGAGCTATAGGACAAGCAGATGGGGCAACATCACTTTGTTTGAGTAACAATGGCTCCCATAGGATCATATATTTGGATGTTTATTCACCAGGGAGTATCACTATTTCAGAAGTATTATTAGGAGGTGTGGCCTTCTTGGAGGAGTGTATCACTTAGGGTGGGTTTTGAGGTTTCAAAAAGACGAGATAGCTCAGAGATTAAGAGCACTGACTGCTCTTCCAGAGGTCCTGAGTTCAATTCCCAGCATCCACATGGTGGCTCACAATCATCTGTAATGGGATCCGATGCCCTCTTCTGGTGTGTCTGGAGATTTCAAAAAGCCCACACCAGGTCCAGAGTGTTTCTGTTTGTCTCTCTGCTTGAAGAACAGGATGTCGCTCTCAGCTGCTGCTCCAGTGCAGTGTGTGCTTCCACAATGATGGTACTCCACTAACCCTCTGAAATTATAAGCAAGCCCCCATTAAATGCTTTTCTCTTTATAAGTATTGCCTTGGTCATGGTGTCTCTTCACAGCAAGAGAACGGTGACTAAAACAATCAACATCACCAGGGCACCATTATGAAGAGTTCATCACTTGTGCTTTCCCCTCTGGCTCAGATAAACTGCCTATTCAGGCTTGCTATTAGCTACAAAGCAGGTTCAAAAATGATGTTCATTCTTGTATAATAACTCCAAAATAAAAGTCAATAACATTTGCTTCATAACAAACAGCGACCATCATCACAAACCAGATGTACACTGAACACCACAGCAAAGTAAAGAGTCCTAGAATTCCATTACTTTCTTCTCAACAAGAGATGTGCAATAACTCAGTACTTTATATTGGTCAAGGAAGCACAGACAGATTTGGATGTCCAAAAACGTTGAGGCAAAAATTTGAAGAAAAAAGTTAGAAATCAAGGATACTGACTCGGTGGATCAAACATCAAGTATTCTATTCTTCCAACCATTTGCAAACCAGGCAAACATGGCACTTGGACAAGGGGAAAATTCCATCCTGAGCTCCTGCCTCAGAGAAAGCATCTCAGAAGCCAGTAGGAAGAGAATGATGAAAGCTAAGCCAATGCAAGACACAAAGAAGACAGGAACGAGAACAACAGGCAAAGGAGTAAGAAGTAGGATCCTGTGCAGATAGATGTGAAACTGTTTAGAAACCTCTGAAAGATAAAGGTCAGTCCAGAGAGGCTAAAACTGAGCATCCCAGATTACCGCCTTTGTGATTACAAAAAGCAAATCAAGCTATTTTCCATCTAGGAAAAAATATATACAGAGCTTATATGTAAAATAGACAGCTTTTACCAAAAAGCACATCACTTAAAGAATAATACCTTTTGTGAGAACAATAGCTAATTATAACTAACCTGAAATGTGTCCGCACTAATGAATTGGAAATAGCAAACATAGATAACTCAATTAAGTATTTATAGAATAAATCTTAAGTACTTGGCATAACAGAGGAAGAATTTTTTAAATCCTTACTGTGGGGTGGTGGTGGTGGTTCATGGCTTTAATCCCAGCACTGCACTAGTGAGGCAGACGAAGCCAGATCTCTGTGAGTTCAAGGCCAGCTTGGTCTACAGATTGAGTTCTAGAATAACCAGGGCTACACAGAGAAACTTCTCTGAAAAAATTAAAAATGTAAAACAAAAACCAAACAGGCTTAGCACATGTTATCCTATAACAGCATTTACTCTAGGTATGAGAACGTTCGTGGCCTACAGCTGCACTTACAAAGACAAGTGTACAGAGACGAGAACTTGCTGCTTCTGATGAGTGCTTTACGTTTTCCCCACCTCCTCCACCAAAGAAATTGCTACATTAAAGTTGAGTTCCTGCTTCGACAAGACTCCCAGCCTGGTGTGTTTCTTTTTGGCCGCCGACACTCGCCATCCTGCTCAGCCCGGGATAGACTCAGCTGGACTGGGTTCTCTCCTTTCTCCTGGACCTGCTGGCTAGGAGCTGACAGATTGGTGTCCCGTGTGAGGACCTTCCCCCTCCTCCTTACAGAAGAACGCTGATGGCCCAATCGGTCTGTGGGTGAGTGTACCCCCATAAATTACGGGGCAGTCTTCCTCCAAGTCTGATCCCACCCTTGAACTTCCTTATCCCTCTTTGGACCCCTCAAACACCCCTTCTCTATTCCCCTACACCCTGAAGACTGTGAGAAATTTACCTTTTCTACTCCTTCCATTTATTTTGGTGGGCCTGATTCTAGATTTGAGTGGACAGACCTACCCCAAGGCATGGCCAATAGCCCCCCCTATGTGTCAAAATTATATGCTTAATAGCTTTTCGTCCTTTTTATGTGATTCCAATATTTTATTTTACATTTATATAGATGATATTATTTTGGGTAAATCCAATAGTTTATTTTACATTTATATGGATGATATTATTTTGGGTGCCCCTAACTTTTCCGACCTTCAGGAGCTTACCAAT